>JACXIT010000138.1:23267-273256 GCA_014737525.1 Bombus difficillimus | reverse complement strand
CGAAAAGTTCCTTTCGTTTTATGAGGAAATAATAGACGCACTGTGGTTTTTGTTTCATATTGTTTCGTCGAATTACGTACGATCCATTTCCTTCTGTTGAGATAAACACCGCGACATTTCGCAGATTTGGTTTCACGTTTGTACAAAGGTGTATTGTTGTAAAACACACGTTTGCGAAAGAAAGACACTTTCCGGACAACCTAGTGATACGTTTGAACAATGATTGTTTGGATTATTTGAGCGTACGTTATAAGGAAACAATTGCGTGTTGATCTATTTCAACATGAAACAATTTTTCTTCAAATTACTTCGTTATTTGGTTATAAGAGGAAGTAATCTTTTATTTTGTTTCAATAATTAGATAAATATTTTCTGTTGCTTTTATATCGACACTTTGAACTGCGTCAGAAAGAATAATTCGTAGAGAAGTAGAAATGCTCCAAGATTACGCAAATATCAAGGAAGATTCTGTTAAATATAATGATATACTTCCATCGTCTGCCCCTGTGCGGAGATTGTTTTTATGTGAAACGACCTTGACTGACATAATCATGGAATGATTACATGACATGCAATATGGATGAGTCTCTGACGAAATATTTCTAGCAAGAATAATTTCAAGGGCAAGCGTGATTACATTACGTTTAACGATCACGGATTCTAAGTTAATTATGGTTTACTGTGATCAAACGTAAGTTAGTTCATTCGAGTAAAACAACAGACAATCTCGTCACAACATCTTCCGTCACGTTACTCGTTAGCGTATTGCAATTAGCTCAAATAAGAAATTATTTGAAGATGATTCATTCGAATTTCACATAAAGCGAAGCTATATTTTCTATGTTAAAGTAAATAAAATAATAATAATATCGTGTTATGTGCTGCGTTTCGCCAAAGGCACGACATCCATCGACCCTCGCGAGAGCTTAGAACCCGACTTAAATTGATAAATTAATAAATTAATCGCGTCGCAATAAAAGAAAAACTCGAGTACAAATTGAATCCAAACACCGTCTAGATATCAAAGGACCACATCAAAGAAATTACCTTACCCTGAATCGCATTAAATTACCTCAAAGAAAGCCACGTCTACCACGAAATTTATTTAAAAGACACCAAATGGAAATCGTCGCTAACGAGCCAGGTGTCGACGCAACATAAACCCGAAATCACAGAAAGGTATTCGTTGTTTCAATTCGTTACATTTATTATATTCCAATTTGTTACATTTATCGCATTTCAAATAAATGTATTAGGTTGTCCGAAAAGTTTCTTTCGTTTCATAAGACGATAACAGATGAACAACAATTTCTGTTTTATATTATTTTATCGAATTAAATGTGATCCATTTCGTTCTATTTCTACTATTATATTCGTGCATAGTTCAATAAACTAATATAAAACAAAAAACATTGTGCGTCTATTATTTTCATATAAAACGAAAGAAACATTTCGGACAACCTAATATTTCGTTCAAATGTATCGTCGTATTTCGAATACTCGAGTCTGATCCTTTACGCCTTAACCGACAAATTACTAGAAAATAGAAGGATTATCGAGTATGCTACAGCTGTACTACTCATACAACTGTACTGTCATATGTAAAAAGTGTGATATTCCGTATTAAATGTACCGGTTCGACGTCAGTGTGTACGTATTTGTGAAAGTTTTACGGTGTACCATAGGTGTAACCACGGACTTGTGCACCTGGTGGCCGATTAATTATCGAGATATTTCGTATCGAGAGTGCACTAGCGTACGCGTGTATAGATGTTGCATCGGTTTGCATGCGCGCAGATTCAAGTAGCCACAGACTGTGCGATCCATGGTCAGAGCGTTGCTTGTAACTTTTGCTTTTTGGCGACGTGCACCTTGCGAGCAAAACGTTGCTACGTACAAGCTCCTACAAAATGGAAAGCACCGAGCGACAAGTAGCCGCGATATGTAATATATAATTTGCGTAAGAAAGTTGAGTGGAAAACATGTTGACGCGTGATTTAGTGTCGTCAATTATTATGATACAGCGGTTATAAAGTATTATACTTTTGCAACGACGTGCACAATAACCGTAACCGCTAGAAGTTTAATGAGACGTTATTGTTGGTGAAGGTCTTTAGGCAAATTTTATGTGACAATTTGCGAATCGTGATTCAAATTTATGGATTCATTAGTACGGCTTGTAATTCCGAAAATAATATACAGTCGCGCAATGTACGTACTCTTCTTAAATTCAAATTATTGGCAGAAGGAAGTTGTATAAGTCGCGGTATAGAACTTCCTACTCGATCGAACTTACACGTGTATTTAAAAGGATAACGAGTAGTTTTTATACCCCATAAATTCACAAAAGACATATATATTAATATCTTGTAGGTTCAAGGAAGAATCAGTAATGAGAAACGACGTTTTTGACGTCGATAAGATCAAAGGTTTCGAAGTTTCTAACGAAATTTCGTGTCTTAATTCTTAAGTTTTAATGAACTACATTTTAACAAATTTTGCAATTTTTCAGAATTTTATTTTCAAAATTTGGGAAATTTTAAAGTCGTCTTATATGTGACCAAAGAGTGTGACTGTAAAGACATATCTTGCGACTGTTCACATTCACGTGTTACGATATTATGAACGAGAGACGTACGCTCGTATAATTCTGTCTGATCACAAGCGTCGAATTTGATTCTTTACGAAAGATACAATCGTCGAAGAACATAAAATACGCGATGCATAAAATATTTTCATGCTATTTATTGCGACTACAACTTGAAGAACGCGAGGAGAGGAATGGAAATTACCAATAAACGCATCGTGTGATTCTACCAAGCGGTAAGATTACACTAAATTTTCTGTAGATACTCTTTACTTTCGCTGCGAAATTCGTCGAGGAACTTTTATTCGCAACGATGCCATTTTCCACTCGATTTATAAATCGCGGAACGATATCGAAACGCAGTCGCGATCGTTTGCCAATTCCAATAAAATTCGGCATGTGGATTTTCACGAAAAGCACACTCCACGGCAATCGCATCGTCAAAATCACGAAAATAGCCGGACGAATCTCAGAGACAGCGCAATTTTCTGATTTAAACTCTTAGATATTCAAATTATATATCATATATCTACCGATATAAGCAGAAAAATCACGGCTGCTTTCTCCACTTGTTATTTTTTCTAATATTCGTTCCAGAAGCGAATATTTTTATTGAAAATATTCGATATAACGTATCCTTACGATCATATCGTATCTGTAATCTTTACGTTCTCATTTCGCTGGTTTCTTTAGAGAAAATGTGCGCGACAAGTGAAATAACGTGAAATAATATATATTATTAATTATATTATTAATATGTGAAAGCTATTTCTACATTTTATAATGTACGAAATTATGTAAAAATAAACTTCTCGTTTATCAAAAATAGAACTCATTTTTTAAACTATTTTGTTTATTAAAGAAACATCAATTTTTTAAGTCATTAAGTTTATTAAGATAAAACTCATTTTTTAAACCACGTATCTAATTTGTTTAAAATAAGACTCGTTTTTTAAATCATTCAGTTTATTAAAGATAAAACTATTCTTTTTTCATTGTTTAGACTATTAAAAACGAAAGTCATTTTTCAAATTATCTTATTATTAAGTTCATAAAATGAGTAACTTGTAGTGAACCAGATAAGTATAAAATAACTCACAAAAAGCATTTACTTGACTAACTGACAATTACATTTATCGAGCGAATGAAAAGCACCGTGTGTCTATAAGAAAACAAAATAATAACGTAGATGCTGATAAAAATATATTGGTAATACTTTTTTGAAACACGATATCATTCTATATAATTTGAATAAGTATGGATATTGTGACGAACGAGAAAAATACATAATTCGAAGAAGAAAATCATTTTCAAACCAAGTGAAAAAGATATTTCTTAGAAAGTAACAGAGAAAGAGAGTTACTATACTTTCTTCTACGTAAATACGTATTTATTACATGATGCACAAAGAATAAGATATACTTCAATCAAGCCAAGTAATTTGCCTTATAATTTCTGAACAATTTTTGTGATCGAAATTGAACATTCGGTAGCAAACAACTCGAGTGATTATTCCTATCCTGACAAATAGAAAAATATATTCCGTATATTAACAGCTGAACCTATTTTTCCATGAGAATAAAACTTACAAGTCCTCGTCAGAAGATAAAAAGTTCGTTCATGTTCTTAATATTCTCATTTCACTTATAACGTGTCAAAGTTCAACATCATATCTACGTTATTTCGTAACCATGTTTTATCATTTCCTTATCAACTTCTTACTCGTCTAACATTTCCTCGATGATTTAAACAATCCTTCCACAAGGTATCATAAACACTTTCTCGTTGGGTCAAAGTACGCAACATATTCTCGCTATTTCGTTACCACACTAAAGACTAACAATGTCTCGGTAACGTGCAAAAGTTCGTCTCTTTCGTGCAAAGTTCAAGATTGACTTTTACAATGTTGAAACCTGGCTGACTCGAGTAACTTCAACTTGCTCCATCTATTCCCTAGGTAAAAACAGCAACTCGCGATTCCATCAAATACTACAATAAGGCCACACGCGTCGTCAAAGACAAATCGGACCACTCGTAATCGTCTGATCGATACACTTTCGTTCTGTGAAAAGGAGTCGAGAAAAAAGCGATTGGCTTGCGGCAATGCGCGAATCGTGGCTGCCAAAAAGGAGCAGCGCAGCATCGACGAAGGCCAATGTCGATCAGTCGAATGAAACTTGTCACGCTGTTTTATGACTTACTCTCTTCAACGAGACTAAGTCAGCTGCTGCTACGACGGCGAAGGAAGGGGACGAGGACCATGAAATCGTCGGCGAAGGCAAAGTTACGCCGCTATGAAGTTTGTAACCATCGACGCAACACGGAACAGGGGGTGAAACCTCGCAATTAACGCGAATGCCAGTAGACCGAGGGCGGTAAATCTGTCGGATCTCGAATAACGCTTCAAGTTTTTACCGGGCCCCGACGAAATGCTGCCTCGAGTGGCGCGAACTTCTCAAGTGTTGAACGTGCTCGTAGCATGTCGTACAACGTTTGCTATAGAACACTTTCGACGGATCCTATTGTGTTATGAAACAAGTGGCTCGACGAAGGTGTACAACGTGTATGTGAAACGAATTAATTCATATTCATGCTGTACAGAGCGTCTCGCTTTAATCGACCCACGCAAAATATTTCTTACGTCGAGCAGTTCTTAACGCGTGGTGAGCCGATTTTGCAGGAGGACACGAAGCTTCACGCACGCTACGTGTTACAGTATTACTCGAATAAGAAATATTTAGTACGAGCACTTGTTTGTTTGTCTTATGTCGAATCTCTTTCCTGCAGAAAAGCTGTTGAGGTGCTGAGACGAGTGTTTTAGTTCTACGTATTTGCCACGTTACGGACTTAAATATTCGCTTAAGTCCTGAGATAAGAACTGCTGTTCCAAGCTGTGCGTTATTCGAAGAAATGTTTGAAATGAAACTTGCTCTGTTTCAAGGGGGACGTCTTATGATAATCAGCAGATTTGTATGAGTGAAGGCGTTTCAAGATGACCTTTGCTTTTTCAAATGGAACTGTACATTTTCTCATACGCCATTCGATGCAAAAGAGAGGGGTTGAAAGAAAGTTTAAGATTCGTACTTGCGTACAATAATTAATCTGCATTAATAATATCTTTGTACTGAACATTTTTTACCACGTGGATAACAGTCTGTTCTGGAGACGAATAATATCTATTTTTTTATTTAAAGTTATGGCGTTCCTTGGCACCGCATATCCTTTAAATTTTCTTTTGTCTTTTACTGCTTTAATTTCTATAAGGAATGTTTTAAGGAAATTATATGTACATAATACTTGCGATTGCTATGTCAAGATGCGATGGAGATAGCAAAATCTACTTACGCATCTGATTTGCCAACGAAATTCAAAACGCAATCTGTAACGAAATTATTTATCCTCAATATCAATATAATTATTATTCATTCTACAAATTATTCTTCATTATTCTTCAAATTATTATTTCTAAAAGAAATTTTAAAAATTCAAACGTTTAACTCGAGAAAGTCTTGAAATAAAATTACATCAGAAATTAAGGTACTTATTAGTAGAACAGTGAAAAATTTTGATTTTTTATTGTAAAATGCTACGTTAGCGAGAATACTGTGGTATAAAATTGAAATGCAACTTCTCTTTGTAAATGGTTATTAATAACGCTAGAAGATGGTGTCATAACGTCGTCTCTATAGAGAAAAGTATAAGTGCCAATAAACATTAGTTAATAGTTTCTTGGCTTCTGTCTATGCCATTTACCTAAATGAATGGAACATCGAGTTTTCTTTACAACTAAGAGGTGGAATAAATCTACAGACTTTCCTACAGATATAATTTTCTTCTTCGTGAATTTCCATAAGTTTTCTTTCCCCCCTAGAAAACTTGTTTCTTGCCACTTACAATGTCTTCTACAAGCACTCTTCAATTTTCTCACCGCCAAGGACATTGACTTACCGACATTATTATAATACGATATTAAGCCTATTATTTTTCTGATTTCACGTAGATTCGTATAACGCGTATATGTAATTTTTGTAACATTATATTTTATATCTTTCTTTTTTATGGATGTCGTTTGTTGAAACCCCCTGTCGTGTAATATGGAAAAAAAATGTATCGGTGTAAAAACCGTGTGTAGTTTCGTCACTACGCGAAAACCACGGTAAGGTAAAAAAAATCTATTCAGGGCATCGCGTGGAATAGAAAATTATTGGATGTAGTAGTAATTGATTGTATTGGGTATAAAAAATAATGGAACTTTATTCAAGCAGATCTACCATGTACGAAAAAACGCTAGGAATTAATAGCGTGAATAGATTGTGTAAAATGTAGGTACAAAATATATCGCGGTTGTTAACTTTTAAACGACAATATCATTATCTATTATTCATTAAATTTATATTGATAATTTAGACTTATTATGCACGTTGTGATAATTAACTCCGTTCTGGTATTAATCATGCTCTAATGCAAAATAAATCTATTTGTAAATTAATAAATCGATTCGTTACGATAAAAAATGATGTGCAGACCTTTGAAAGATATGTGTTAACGCTTACTAACGCTGTTCGAAGCGAGTCATCAATTTTTTTACGACACTTTACATAAAACAATTACACAAACAGGTATTATATCGCAGATATTCGAATAACTTTTCTAAAATTCAATTAACAGTACGATAATGTATCGTAGCGAGTTATTGGACATCAGCTTGTTATTTTCAAATTTAAGAAAATTAGTTTCGATGGAAAAAAAGTTTCGTTTCATTTTGATTCATGATTGTCTCCTTCGAATAATATTCTTATATCACCGACCTACTTTTCTTTTCCTGTAATCGATTGCCCCCGAAACAGATCATTTCACATCTCGTAGATTATGGCACAGTGATTAATACGTGAATTTTTTTTACAAACAATACGTTATATTTGCTAGAAATTACACGAGGCTCATAACATCCCGGTTCTCTGTTGCGAATGTTGTTCGACTTTAAACGCACTGCTATGAAACTGTAAAATTTCCCATTGCACGATTTGTTACTTGCATATTCGTTACCGAGAATATTACAGACCCTTTTTGCTACTAGCGTTATATTATAGTGATTATCGCGATTTTGGAATTTCCACGGTATTACATAACGCGAATTTCGCCAGTCCAAGTATTACAAAAATCTTTAGACTTCAACGACTTTAAACATTTTAAGGCACGCAAGAGAAGAAACGTTTCTTCTCTTTACATAAAAGTATAATTCGTGTTTGCCGCAGCTATTTGCATATTTGTGACGTGCTCTGGCAAAAAGAAGTTAACGCGCGAAAATAACTTTCCGAGATAAACGCGTTTAAAGTTATGCATTTCTTTAAAGTTACGCAGTCGGCTCGTCTGTTTCGTTTTCAGCTGTTTCGTTTCGTTTAAGGCTGATCAAAGTACGTATATGTATGCTCCATGTTACTTTTAAACGCTGAAACACGCTAAACACGTTTTGTAATTCTTGTTAATGCAACAAGTATGTGTCTACGTTCGTTGTAATCGCGAATTCTGAAGTAAAAAATTATTGGAAATTTGTTATTGGTCTCGTCGCAAACAGCATATTTTCGTTTATGATAAGCAAAGAAAATTCAAAATCGATTTTTGCGCATTTAACTCCTTTTTACCAGAGCAAGTCACATTTGTGTTTCCAAATTAAAACCGACGTCATAAAAGTTCTTACTCTAAAATTGTATGTTGATCATTAGCCACCTAATAACACGTAGCGATAAAATATGTCGATTCTTCCAGTTTCCATCGTATTTTTAATAGCACGTTGAGCTTTGTTCCGACGTTTTCAAAGCTTCCGGGTAGTGGTGAAATTTCAGGTTCAAAGTAGGAAGCCCGAAGAACTACGAATACATCATAAAAATGATCAAACATATTTTTTTTAAGAAATACACGGTTATCCGATTTTGTTATAAATATAATACGTTTTATAGGGTCTGCAGATATGATTACGCTTCCGTAGTATATCCGAATCGAACTATAATTTTAGAGTACTGATTGTAGAATTGTACAACACGTGCAACATAAATGTGCAAAGTCAACGATACACAAATACGCCAGTTAATATGCAGTTAATAGAATTTGAATTATTCCGTTGAAATACCGCTGACACGTAAATTTATGCGTTCGAACAGATGCAGACAGCACACCACATTGTAGAGCGAAGTGAAACTTGGAGTTTTGCGCGATTGCAGCGTGCAATGTTAGAATTAGATGGATATGGAAGTTCGTTTTTTGTAAAATCGGCGAGATTTTCCCAGAGTCGAGAGAATTTTTAATTCGACGTGTTCGTGCCCCTGTTCGCCACCGGGCGTCAAAATGTCAGTTTTTAATGAAAGTGGAATTACAAGGTTTTCTAATTAGTGCGATATACCGTTTTGTCCTGTTCGTTTTAATCGCGCAAAAACTTTTACTACCGTTCGATTTCTACTCGCTGACAGCTTTTTTCTCGCTGTCGTACCACTAGCAACGCCAACTCCAAAGCCATAAAGTCATAAGTCATAACGGCGAGCAGGTAATTTAGAACTTGCAGTCGGAGCGCCTATTTGCATCTTATGACTCAATCTGACCGTTTAAAAGCGACTTACAAATGAACCGAATGATTGAAACAGATCAATATTCAAGCAGCTCATTACATAAATCACGGTTGATTATATTCGTCTCGGGCAAATTAGAGGCAGAAAAATGATATAACCAGAAGCGTAACAAGATTCACAGAAGCGAAAATACAGGGATAAATAACATTAAGATCGTAAAATTAGTAATCTGCTTGGGCGAGAGATTATTCACAGGAAATGACAGATTAACGTTTAGTAAGTCATTTTCTACTACATTGAATACTATTGATAGTTTGCCTGCACCACGCATAAACCGCAATGGTCTGAAATTAATTTAAGGAGCGTATACATTGCCTCGCATATACCTCATATATGCGGTTTCGATTTTAGATTTAGTTACTAACTTAATTAAGTCGCGCGATATTGTTTCCGTGGTACGGAATTAATCGTTTATTTCAATTCGTGCCAACTTTAGCCTGAAATTGTGTCAGTATCGTGTAACGTTTTACCGATAGTGTAAATACATTCGATTTCCGCGAAAATAGATTTCCAAGCGTGTAAGTATGAATAAAGGAAATCACAGTTTTGGTAGAAAATATTTTGAAACTGGTTAAAATTTTCCTTACCTCGATGGATAGTTTTAACAAGCAACCAGCGTGAAGAACAAATTTCTAATGCTACGTGAACATTCGCGATTCTACTGTCGATCATCATGCAAATTTGTATTTTTATAAACACAGCCGACGGATAATATTGGCAGAAACGTTGCATCTTATGCAGAGATACATTTTACTCGAGAAATATCGTAGTGAATATTGTACTTTGACTGTTTTATATATCTCTCTGACTTGTACGCATTCTGTGCATTTTTCAATATTACAATCTTTCATAAATACCATGATATTTATAAATCTCACATCGTAATAACTTTTATAAGAACTAACAATGTTCAAGCGTAAGTGGATTGATTAATACTTTCGCACGCAGAGGTACAAGTTGCAATTTAAAAGAAAGACGTAGCTTCATTTTTTGAATGCACCGATAGCAATGCATAAAGTTAGTACATACAAAGTTACGTATACTTCGTTTGGAACCATTTAATATCGTTCCACGACACTTTGTTTTGTCCGTAAACGTTTTAAAAATATCTTCGGTTCTAACTGCGCGGAACACCCCGTAAATTCAAAATTAATTGCGCCAACAGAAACCATTTAACCGTGTGAATTAAAAAGTTTGATCCGAAACGTTTTATCTTCGTTAAACTGCTCCTCTAAGGCTTAACAATTTTAGTGGCTGAATTTGCACAGATTTACAGCCAAATAATAATTGTATCCGCTTTCGTATTGTCACTTACAATTTCTAATCTTCTAATATTTGTATTTATCTTTCATATTTTTATTTCTACAAGATGATTTATCTTTTTAAATTTACTAGAGCAATTTTAAAAACAAATATTGGAGGTTGCATAGCACGGACGTAATAGTGACAGCATGTGCAAGCATTTTTCGTTTGCAAACACGAAACACACGTTCGAGCCTCGCCTGTTACTGCAAGATAATGTAGCACGATTAATACGAAAGAAGGACAGGCTGTGTTCGTTCGATGAAAAACAAGGGGACATAATAGTTTCGTTCAAAACAACAAAATAATATACACGGCGGACAAAAGAACATGTACAGCTCTGTCGTGCGCGTAATAATTAAAACCCGTTGCAGCGGGCAAAGCTGATGAAGTTGTGACGATGAAAAGACAAAGTTCAATGAGAGCAATAATTATTATGACCCGTCCGTGATGTGATCCGAATAATGTTATTTATTGCATATTTCTGACGTTTGGCGATAATGAATTATGGAATGTTAAACCCATCGGGATTTTAATCCCGGGAATTCTACCTTCGTATTTCATTACGCGAAACATTAATTACGCGAATTGTTATACAGCGAAATTGCACGATTTCAGCTAAACAATCGGATTGCGCAAATATCGATGAAAAAGGCGCAAAATACACCTGTAGCCAGCTAATTTTTATTAAAGACTGCTCGATCGAGTTATTTCGACCACCATTGGTTATGTAATCGACAAGCCTTTTTTAATTTCTAGATTCATAAAATGTAAATATTCGAAACGCTCAGATTTGTGCTAAAACTTTTTAAGGTAAAACGTTTTAAGAAACATACAGAAAGTAAGGTAAATCTCAGAGATGACTAGGAAATTATTAAAATCTTATCTGGTTTGAAGCTTATGTAAAAATATAAATAAATAATTCATGCTGTTTGAAGGCCACAGTATGAGACATTAAACCCTACGCGCATGTGGCAGAAAATCGAAAAAACATCCTGGTTATCTATCAAATACTGAGAGAACTGAAACTCTACCAAGCTCCTGAGTTGTTCCATGCATCTATTATTTTACAACAATATGATTGCTGCATATAAATAAATAGTTACGCAAGGGGACCATCAGCGCAACTATACAGAGTGTCGAAGAAAAGGACGCGAGATTCTAAGACGTAGTAAAGTCGTAGTAGAATCAACATTTATCATTCATGAACATTCGACCTCGTGAGCGAGTTTCTTCGTTCGACGTAAACAAAGGTATTGTTTCAGAAGTCTATTAGCTCAAGATTCTCAAAGCAAAACTATTACTAATATATACAAACAGAGATTAACATAAACGTGCACGAAGTGAAAACCTTTCTTGCTACAATAAATATTCGATACGTTCTTCTTCCATCGCAATACAAAACTCACATCTGCGTATTACGGGTCGTTCGTGCTGACAACCTTGAGCCAACATACTTGCGAATCAATCTCATTGTTTACGTTCGACGACGAAACTCACTCGTGACAAGGAATATCGGTGAATGAGAAAAATCGACTTTACGTCGCAAGGATTGATTGCAGGACCTATGTTGATTAGACGTTTTTTTTTTTTTTGGTCCTTCTGGGTGCTATAAGCTTTTTCTCAAGTCATCGATCCTCTCTTTTAACGCCTTGTATATTCATCGTTACGCGGATATTTATTTATCCGCCATGTGGTTGTAATAAAAATCCCATATTTGTGTATAATAACATTAAATTAAATATACTGCATATATTTCCACCATTTTCTTTTTATTTGAGAAAATAAATGAAGGTATTGTATTTGTTCTTCTTTAATCGCAGATCTAATTGACATTTTTAAGTAAGTTTTTCTAAATTTTGCATGTAATTTACGTGAACGTCCATTCAACGAGCTACTTATTCTAATTGGGCTTGTCCCATGTGGAAACGTACGTACATCTATTTCTTTTATCAAAAACAAAGATCAAATAATTAAATGAAATTAAAAGGGAATGTCAAATGAAATGATACATTAATTAAACCATATATCAACTTGCCTTTCTAATAAACGTTATAAAGCAAATTAAGCTTTTACAATGGTGTAAGTTTTAATGTATCTACAAGTCTTTGTTGTAATATTCTTACTATAGAATTTCTATAATATTTTAATGTAATGTATGTAATTCGTATCTGAAATTAATAAGATCCATGTATGTTTATCATTCTTATTTTTAATTGAAGATTTTATTGTTGATATTTTTTACACTGATCTCATAAAGGTAGATGTTTTGTATCCAATTTCTCAATTACCATATTCCCTGTTAATAAATTCCCTAATTTAAATTGATAATGACATCCCTATTAATATAGATGAACATTGCAACTACGACTGATAACTTTAAGACAACTGAGAATGCTTCATAATTGATTCAAATAATAATTTAATGTCAGCAGTAAAGGAAAAGCTGAAGCAAACAACTCAT
Source organism: Bombus difficillimus (assembly GCA_014737525.1). Taxonomy (NCBI): domain Eukaryota; kingdom Metazoa; phylum Arthropoda; class Insecta; order Hymenoptera; family Apidae; genus Bombus; species Bombus difficillimus. The sequence goes on along the minus strand of JACXIT010000138.1, from coordinate 260,283 downwards.
CGTAACTTCAATCGGGTTTGCTTCGCATTACACGAGAAGCATCTAATGATTTCATAATTATGAACGTAAAACGTATTTTTTAGTGCCAGAAGGCGTTGAAAACCTCGGTTTAACGAACAAATCTGGCCTCCAAATTAAATTCAGTCATACTAATTGCGCTCTGCTGAAAGGAGGATGTGTTTCAAAACCTAAATCATGTATAACGTAAAAAGATACGTACAAAATAAAATGCCGACCTGGTGAATCTAAAATAGATATAGGTGAAACAAAAAATTATCCGAATCCCTTATTTGCAAGTAAAGATATTTAAAAATAACGAGTATGCGATATCTAATGAACAATCGTGTTGTTATCGATTTATGTATCGCAATTTCTATTAAAATAATGAATCCCAGTAAAATGTACAAATTAATGGGAAAATAACCATCAAGAGGAACACTTATCTTATTAATTATTAAAAATTAACCGATAACGTATTAGAAACATGATTTAAAAATTATTGTTTAAATTAATCACAATGTAAGTTTAGGTAAAACGTTCTTATCTGTCCTTAGAAATTAAGTTTGGGAATAAATATCTTCTGTAGAATATTTTGTTATAAGTTTTGCTAAAAATGTGTACCATAACTTGCCACGTCCTTGCTAATAACCCACTGCATACTAAAATTAATTTCACCATATCGTAATAATACGACAATGAAGAAATATCCTTGCAATTTCTTTCACTCTAACTTTTTATTTCATCGAATTGGCAACTCTATGCACGAGTACTCGTTGCAATGGCGAAATCGGAAGCTAAAGCTTGCAACATATTCAAGGACTAATCCTTAGCTCTAAATCTTACGAGGAATTACGCAGTAATTAGAGAATCTCAACGAACAACGATACAGAATTTGGTCATATTTATAAGCACGTCAGTTTCTCTTCTGATTGTATAATTAAAAAACGTCTGGTTCGAAACAAGCAAGCATTTTTTCCGAAACGACAAGGAGAGACAAGGGAAAACGAATACCATAAAACGGATAAGTTGCGTGTCGTTTTAATTGCCACGGATTATGAAAAATGGCATGATGAAAAAATGGTAACGGGAACGTGAAATGGCCATGCATGGATGGTGATTACATCAGGACGTTGATCACGCATTTAAATTATTATCAACGTTACAATTCACCAGTTTACAGACGATAAATAACAGTCGCGTTCATAATGAAACATTTTCACCCGTTAGCTACTACGCACCCGCTAAATTCTCCTCGGCTGAAATTTATTCAGTTACAATTCAGAACGCGCGCTGCAGAATTTATTTCGCGCTTACGTAATCGCGATATTTTCTCGCCGGTCGCAGGAAACGCGCGGAGGGTCTCCAGCCGTCAGAGCCTCGTTCCAATCGTAATATCGCAGAAAACAGATAATTACGAACGAGTTCTCGCGACAACCATAAATACGCGCCAACCATTCACCCGCATTAACCAACGATAAACGAATCAAGCTGGCTTGCTCGTTTCTTGTAATTATACGCCTCTTCTGAAAGAAGATCACTGCACGTTCGATTATGCTACTGGGTCCGGCGTTGAACTCACTGTGCAACCGTCGTTTTTATTTCCAACTTGACAACCGTTTCACGTTCCCATTTATCGCGAGAGGCGATACGCGCTGAAACGCTTGACAAATTTTATTGTACGCGCGTAAATATCTGCCGTTGGTAAAATTACTGCGCGCCAAAACCTGGCGAGTCGGTAGATCAACAATTGGACGAGGTAGTGCACATTAATCGATAAAATTAATTAGAGCCTCGTCGCCATCACCGAATAACAATTGCTGGTAGACGCGACGACTATACTTGTGGCCCACATCGCTCGAGTATGGATCAATGGTACTTTCAAGTACCATATTAAAGTTTCATATTATCTTCTTATAAATTATAAACTTTCATTATTTGTCCCAAAATTGACCAACGATACATTATTGTTCAATATACAATTTATCGACGTATTTACTGGTTTTCAATAAAATTTGTCAAATATTACTGTTTAAACTAACGCGGATAGTCTTTTTACGAGTTTGTGAGAACATACATCTCAAGTTTCATATTAAAAATTACGAACGAAATTGCCAACATCGACGATCAATAATCTGCAGCTTCGATCTGTCTATGATGTAAAACGATCAAAGAAATGGAACGTATAAGAATCACACGACTATCGTAATAAGATCGCGCGCCTTTGGATCGATGGACATTCGAAGAAGAATAACTACAAAATTAATAAATAATATATTTTTCTTCTTATTTCTCATATTTTTCCTATGTAATTTATTTCTGGAGATATTTGGCAGATTAATGTAACCGTTGGGATTTGTAGCATGTGAATTGGTCATCTCCATCGAAATGCCATTGCAGACCAATGTATACACATATGTATATACTGTACACATTCATACCTTTGTAATGACGGTACTAATCGATCATTTATGTCGAAACTAGGTCATATGGGTGTTTCCTCTTTAATCTTCTAGAGATGTGCGCTTCGTAAACAACAGATAATAATTAGATTACTAGTTTGTTAGTATAATATGATACAATTGGTTTCGAGAAACTAACAGATTCGCATTGAAATACTGACGATCGCAGGAGAGAAACAAATTGTGGCACAGTAATTTTTAAATAACATTTACGACTAAACATTCTGAAAAAGATTATTAGTCTCTCAAGTTAGCAATCGAATCAGAAGGTTTCTCACAAACTCGTAAAAACACTATCCGCGTTAGTTTAAACAGTAATATTTGACAAATTTTATTGAAAACCAGTAAACACGTCGATAAATTGTATATTGAACAGTCATGTATCGTTGGTCAATTTTGGGACAAATAATGAAAGTTTATGATTTATAAGAAGATGATAAATATACAGCAATATCTCTGCACTGTCTACAAGGTGGCAAAAGTGTTTGAGCAGTCGTATACGTTTGAAAATTAATTATATTATTGTTGGCAAATAGAATTTCGTGTACAATGGCGAGCAAAAGAAAATTTAAGAGAAGTGGCACGAAAAGACACTAGGATTTTACAAACAAAAATTATGTTTGACAAAAGTAACGAATAAATATAATACAGAATATCTCAGCATAGAATACCGTTCCTAATATGGTAAAAAACGTTTAGTACAAAAGTTATTGGCATTTATAAAATAGCAATTTCAAAGCTTCCTTTGTCCATCGCTGTATTTGCTAAATAGTTTCGCTTTACTATACGTGGTGCTGTTCCTGGCACGCGCAATTTTTTCTTTAACAAGGTTCAAATAAATCGGTCTCGTTAGAGTCGTTTCCAACGAACGGACGAAGCACACGAAGAGGTTGACACTGTTCACGTAGCGTCGTAACAATTTATCGACAATAGAACGAGGCAGAAGAACAAATTCATCGGGCCTCAACGTACGTTCGCGGTCTTAATTACGATTTAAACGGTAATTAAGTTTCCGATAGAATCACAATTCCAGTTACGCGTTGCAGCAGCGCTGCACTGCGGTTTGTTAAGTTTTTCTTCGTAACGCCCCGACTTCCCTCGACATTGTTCTCAATGATTTCTAAGAATTCTATTCATTTCGCATTAGCTGCGCTTAATTTCCCAAGTTTGCTTTTTATCAGACGTTCTAAGATCCGTTTAAGTGCCTTAAAAACAAAAATTAAATAAAATAAAATAAAATAAAAGCAGCGATCATAACAGTTACAACTAAAGATCGCGTTTCTATGCAGCTATGAGAAATTTCAACATACAAGAATCCATAAAACGCTCACGATATGCAAAACCTGGATATAAAATATCCAAAGTACAGTGGTCTTTATAATATTCAACAAGTAATTCAAATTCTGATTCTTCATATTACTCTTTACAGTATTATATCCATGCAGCTACGAATTTGCATAAAAATTCGTAGTCCAGCTATGAGCCAAGTGAAAAAAGCTATATGTAATACGAGAATCAGTGTCTTATTGTTAATTTAGATGATTTCAGTTTGGAATAATCGTCATACATAATAAGAAATTGTTTTTGCTTTCTAGTAATCATCATCGATTACAGAAATTGGGTTTGCTTACGAATAAACATCAGCGATGAGAGTATCATTAACGATAACGAAATTTTCTTTTCGGCTATGAATAATAATCATTATCGGCGAAGAAAATTTGTTTGGTTACTGATAATCATTATGTGTGTTAGAATTTTCTTTGTTATCCATGGATAACCATTATCGATGACGAAATTGTTTCTCGGCTTCCCGATGACCATGATCAATGGTGGAATTTTTTGAGGCTACCAGTAGTCGTTATCGATGCCAGATTTCTTTTTCTGATCATTGATAATCATTATGCGTATTTATTCACAGGTCATTATTCGTCGTAGATATCTTTTTATCTCATTTTTTGAGTAAAATGCACCGGCACTGATATTATAGTAAGATATTTTAGAAAAGGTATTTCGAATCTCCTTGTTTACTCGTATTTTACACAAAAAGGAATGTTTCTCGCGGTTTAGCTGTTGGAGTAAAATTACTTATCTCAATAAACACCTTTATTTCGTATTTTAACGTATAATCAGCCACAAGCGTCCACACAGACTCGCGCTTTTGTCAGAGAATCGTGTACATTATATTTGCATAACAGCAGAAAATGAATTTGAATTTCCTTAACATATTAACACATTCGTAGGAGGATCTAGGAAATATAAAGCATTTGCACACAAAAGTTTTGAAATGGAATTACACCAGAAATTACGAAACTTCTGTATTTTACCAAGACTCTAGAATCATAAGATATTAATACAACGTTAAATCTGTCTTCTTATGGTTTCATCGACGTATCACAGGTATAATACGCGGACATTTTTATGAAATTATACTTTCTATATTTTTATCTCCTTTTGATATATTTCGCTGCGTGGACGCTGCTGGTCTTTTCCATGATTATTTACATAATAAATTATATTCTTTCAAGTATCTGTCTAAGATCGATCAATACAAATTTTGATGTCAAATATAAATATGTTTTATAATATTTGAAATTTAAAAGTTGTACATAGACTTTCGCTGCTGGCTGTGAAGGTATTTTTAAAATACCATACGTACCAATACATAATTCTTTGAAGATATTCTCTTGAGAAGAAGATTAATTATCAAACACATGTTTCTATCCGCACTGACACGAACATCATAAAAGTTAAAGATATTTCTAGTCCTGTTCCAATAAAACTAAGAGAAAAATTAAGTGATACTTAATAAATCAGATTCGTCGAGGCGCAAAAAATTGAACACGACAAAATGAAACCTATTTATACTGGAAGTTTTACAATCCGATAGAATAGAGTCTATAAATCTAAAATAATATGAAACATCGGGGGCAGATGTAGCCGAAAAAGCATGATAAATAACAGGTAGCGTCACTAAGGAGAATTAAATGCGTTAAAATATCGCTGATTAAGCGAATAAAAACGAGCGAGCCCACCAAACAAAAAGGCTACTGAAACACGATTGCTTTTCAGATTATACTGGGTTTTGCAAATAAAAATACATCATTGTTTCATTGTGAAGCGAGGCGTAACATTTTCAAGCATTATGCTTTACTGTAACGAGATCTAATGTCTCGACAATGTATCATTTGGCGAATGAACGCTCGATAATTCGATCAATGAGTAGAAGATACTAAACGAATGTCGTCAGTGTATTTATATTTCGCTGTTTCCACTTGACACAGTTTAGACCTCACGCTGTATTCGACTGACGTTTCTGAATTTGTCAAGATATTGTTTTTTCTGAAAAAATGGCTCAAAGCGTTCAAAAACGAAATAATCGTGTCAGATTAATCTGTATGATATTTCTCCAAGCGATAAAACAAGCAACAACTGAAAAATATACGTACAAAGTTCGAAGCTGTTTGCGAGTCCAAATTTTTATTCGAATACGATTCGCTCGATCGAATGTGCGGTAATACGAATTAAATTGAAACAAATATTTGAACCATTTATGTCGAATACATTTTAGTCGAAGTACGCTAGCTATAACAAAAGCAATCAGCTTAAAAGGAAAACATTGTTTCGCGGTCGAATAATCTGTATCTCTTTTTAACTTTTCACGAGAACTATTGTAGATACTGTCTTGATTTTATCTGTTTCGACCTTGATTTCGTTTTTTTTCCAGTTTAATCGAAATATTCTACTTAACATATTCTAATTTCATTTTATTTCGATATATTTTAATACTAATGAACTTATTACGAAATGCATAATGACACGGATATCGTAATATGGATATTAATAAATTCGTTAATAATTTTAACTTTGGTAATTATTAGTATTGATAACTTTCACAGTAAAGTAGCTTTTATGAGTTGTTTTTTTATGCTTTTTACCGAAATGTCAATTATAATTTCATCGTAAATTTTTATAAATTTACGTTGTCAATAGAAGCAGAAGATGCGTTATTATTCTCGTAGTATCTTTTCATTAATTGTAAGATTTCCGGTTAAATCAATATCCGAGATGCAGCTTAAGATTAATCTAAATTTTCTTTCGAAAATAACTAACACATAGATTAAATAGGAAATTACAAGAGAAAAGTAAAAACTTACTTATCATTATCATCGAATGCAAAGTAGCATCGTAGGCCAGGGGAAGACTGTACGCGTACATTGATGCAGTTACTGTGTACTTACCTGAAACAGTTCAAATATAATTATATTAATTTTCTATCGTATGTAATTACATAATTTTCTACCATATACTGTTAATTCATAACTCATAATTCAACACTGTTAAATAATATGATTTTTATTAATTACGTATTGGATTAAATGTTCAATTTATGGAATGAAAGAATTTAGCGTTTATCGTTTACCTTCCATTAATTACAACGATATAAAGCATAAATTGAAAATGGTACTTCTTGTTTCAATTAAAATCACCGCAATGTAATATAAAAAGAGGGAAATATTCAGTATGATGGACAAGTACATATAATGAGAAAAATAAATTTCAAAATTTAAATTATTGACTTGCATTATATTGAATTATTATAAAAAATAAAAAAGCTGTCCTTTTAATCCTTCAGAGCAGCCAAATTTTTTGCTCCCTCGATTAAAAAATTTAAATTAGAGAAAATTATCTGGATTCTTGGCACGATTAGTTGCTACGTACATTCGATTCAAGTTATTTTAATTACCTTTGGAATAATTAAAGTAAATTTCTACGTGTGTATGCGTAATATGAAATGGCCCCAAATTAGAAATAATTAAGATAAGAATCATCAAACTATCAACTATTATAAGGACCTGAAGCAATACAAAATGTTCAAAACTTTCCATTTCTCACGTTGACCGTCACGGTAGTCGTCGGTGATTCACCTTGTTAAATTCTTTTAGAGTCATAAAGATAAGACAAATTTTATGGACTAACAAATTTTCAACAATGTGAATAACTCGGATAACATTGTCGTAATAAAGTGTGTAAATACTATAATACAAATGCAATAAGATATTCCTTCTGCAATGATATAATAACATACAAATATACAACAAAATGTAATTTTTTCAAAATTAATTGTTATGATGTAGTATACTTCAGTCTATCACAGCTGCCACAACGAAATATATTAAATTCGCGTGGCAGTCGGTGTATTAGCCACTCCGTCTACGTAAACGTATCCTCTGACTCGACTTCCACTGTACCAACATCTATAAGGAACAAATCTACCATATAGAAAGTATTATCCAGGATGCGTCACCTTCCATTCTTCTTCCTTGTCTGCTTTCCATTACACTGTCAGAGGACAGAATGGCTTCTAAGACCTCGTTTACATCAGACAACTTTTAGTTGAACGATTCGGTTGGCCGACCTTAAGTCGTTCAAATTCATCCGTGTAAACACAGTGTCAAACAAGTTGAAATAACTTCGAGAAACGGTCCATCCTTTTATCTTTGGTTGAACGACTTGGTCACTTCAACTATAGTTGCCTAACGTTTATGGGTTCAACGGATGCTACATGAAGCGAGTAGAATAAAATCTATAATAATATATACACTTATACTCGCGATCGAACGACCCCTAGTCGGTTCAACTGGACTTGCCTAATGCAAACAGGGTTCGGGAGATGATGGTAACAAAAATCTGTACGACAAAATCTTCAAGCACTGCAGTCGATCGTAGCTGACAATGGGACACTTCAGTTGGCAGACAGAATGCAATGAAGATATGAATGTCGTGCCGACTATTGAAGCGTTAGACCGAGGGAAAGAAGCGAGAAAATTTAAAGCAGAGAATAGAGTGAACGTCAGCGAACGTCAGAGACGAGGCACGGTCATTGTCTGTTATTCGTCTTCGGAGACAAACAAGCGAAACAGGTATTGCAAGCAACGAAGATGAATTGCCGCGGTTGGGAGCCGCATCTGGTTCACCTAGCTAGGCCACCTCCCGTAGGAGTTTCTGGGCTCATATCGCGATCGTTACGTAGGATACGTGTATAGGCACATACATATCAACCTCCACTCCGTTTTATGTCACCTGGTTCAAGCACTGCAACAACGAAGATAAATGGTCTCGTTCTGATTAAGACCTCGATACTCAACCTGGTCCCTTGTCCTTCGCTTCTCTATCGTATTGTCCTGTTTTGGTGTCGTTTTATACGTCTTTCGGTGCAGGACTCGATGCAATCAATGTAATCCTGATCGTTCGATAGGAGGAAGTAGCCTACGAGCAGTCAGCAGAGATTTGTTTTTCTGTTGTAGAACTTATGAATTTTAATGAGGCCGGACTGGTTTTCAGCGGAAAAGCGCGTTGAGCCAGACATTCGCCGTTTACTTTTTCTTCGTTGACCAAATTTCTTTACTCCGGAAGGAATAAAGGCAACGTATATGGTAAATAGCTATGGCGACTAACGATATTTATGGTAATCGGTGATAACCTCGAAAGAAATTTTACGATAATCGCCCAATAATTGCTCTTTTTACATAAATTTTATCGTTTGTAGATAGAAATCATAAGTAAAGTTGCGTATTTAAATTTTTGACCAAGGAGATAAAAATAAAGCGATGGTTTACTGAAAATATTTAAAGATATTTATGAAATACCGTTATTTCGTGTTAATTAATGATAAATTATTTTATTTACATTTGCAATTAATTTACATAGCGAATTCATTTATAAATTGTTTAGATGGTTTGTTAGATTTACAAACTTTTATTATTCAGTTTCACTGCTCAAAAGTTTCGTTTATAAACTTTTTGTCGCTTAGAAATTCTAAATGAATTTTTCTTTTTTAATATCGTAAAAAATATAGAACAACGAAAAGATACTGTAAAATAAAATGTAAAACAAAAATACTACTATAGAACTTTTAATGTTCTGATATTATCATTGTAATCGATAACAGTACAAAAACAATTTCCTGCATGGGAATTCTATTCCAATAAATACTTAGAAACGGTATAAAAAGCTGATAAATATGTATCGTATAATAATGGAAATCTATAATTTTTGTTTATAGCATTATTAGCTAACAGTCTTTAAGAAAATGACTTATCCTGCGCGCATACTATTTATATTTGTATTTAAACAATACCATTTGCATGCAATATGCATAGAATTGTAAAGTGTGTCTTTGGAAATTACGGAAAACTATCGCGTCGCTAAAATAAAACGCACATTTTAATATTATAGCTTTCACAAAACACGATTAAATTGTATATTTAAAATAATATATTACGCAAATCACTATATACATATCATTAAAATTCTAGGTTTATACGTGGTATAAATAAAGAAATCTTTAGGGGAATCATAGTCTTCTGTTTTTCTGTGTATTTTGAAGACACGAATGTCTCTGAACAGTATTACGGTATAGCAAACATAGAAAGATCGTCTTAAGAAAGATAAAAATAAAAATGAAAGAAAGATATGCAATTCCGAGTTATCTTCTTAAATATAAATATTTGCGTAGCTAGATGAACATTAATAACTGATTTTCACGAGATTGCAGGCATATCGCTTCGCGCATTTACTCGCCTTTCAACCGAAGCTTGGGCCTCGTTTTATCAGAAGTACAGATTTAAAAGCAATCTTGTCGCGATAAACGTTCTACGTTGATAAACGGAATAGAGTGAAATTCTGCTAGGTTCTCGCGAGATGGCTCGCGTCCTACGTACCATTTGTTCAACATGAAATTGACCATTAAACTTAATGCATGCTCAGAATAAACTTAATGTCGCACCCGTAAACGCGAATTTATTACAGAAGCTAATCTTGGAGAATAACTTGAGAATTTTTAAAGCGCGTAATATACTTGTAAATACGTATGCAGTTAGAAGGAAAAATATGTAAGCGAACAGGTAGTGGAAATAGGTATTTATGAAGTTTAATCGAACCAGTATCAGCGTCATAAACTGAACTTTTATTTATTATAAAGCCTTATGTCTCATAATACATAGATTATTTAATAAATAATTGAAATTACGGCTGAAGTACGATTATATGAACCTGTCGAGAGACAAGCTGGTTCATGTAACCAGGTCGTTCATATAATAGGAGTCCACCTATTTCTCCCCACCACCTATGATTGTTCGTTCACATAACAGAAGCTCATATTCATATAAGAGGATTCCACGAAACATTCGCTGTTAAATACATAATAACGTTACAGACTGCCATAAGAGTGTGTCATATAACGCGTGCCTCTGTCGTTTACATAATTATTGTTAAATGTTCATATAAGCGTATTTAGTCGGCGACAGTTCAGGTAAGAGCTCAGCTAAAGTTCACATAACCAGACACTGCTACAATTTCGCTCGTATCGGCGCAGTGCCTCTTTAATATTTCCATTTTGTCTCCAAACAAGCAACATTGAACAAAACTTCATTGTTACCTACATTGCTATTTATTTTTGTCTCCAACTGCAGATACATAGAGTGTTTTAAAGCAATTTTATGATCGCCTCATACTCGGTAGCAATTTTCTAATCGCGTTACACGAGGTCCTATCCATTTGTGTACAGGATGTATCATAACGCGTGCGGCCCACTTCAGGAATAGATAGGAGGCAAGAAAACAACGTAAAGTCCAACTGATTACCTTCACGATTTGTTCGTATTTAAATAGGTAGGTGAATTTAAATCCACTAGATTTGTACTTTTGGGGCACTCGAAGACGATCGTGTATTCGGCACCAATTGCCAGCGTTGAAGTACTTCGTGTATGTGTACGAGAAGGTTGCCAACAGATGCAACAAGCACGTGGAATTTTTGAGAGATTGCGAGATCCTGTGATACGAGGATTGCAAGCTCGGATACAGACAGTGGCTAACAGCTTCGAGGCAAGCAGTTGCGGATCATCGAAGCACAAAAATGGCTATAAATTTGAAACAAGGTCGGATAGAATACGTGTTTACGTGAACTGTTTTCGCTCTTTTTGTGCCTCCCGTCCGCGCCTGAATTGAGTCCCACGTATTACAATACACCTTGCGTATACAAAACTTCCATTTACATGAAATTTCCTTAAGAATTAAATGTCACTTCAACGACAGCAGCGTAAATGTTTTCTAGTCGAGCGATGCATATCCTTAAGACCCTCGAAAGATATGTGTAAGAGGCAATTTATAACCAGAAAATGGAGCGACTTAGTGACAAGGGAAAGATTGCTTCTTGGTAATAGCTTTTGTCGAAGGCACATGCTCGACGCTGCTTTCTGTGACGAGTTATCAAGCGGATCCAAATGTTGTACATTTTTCAGAAGAATATGGTTTGACTGGAATGCGATAGCGATCGTGAGAATCGAGATGATACTTTCTCAGTCACACTATGTCACAATTAACGGCGATCGACATCATCGCAGACTCTCACGAAAGTTAGAGCAAACATCTGCGAGTCGATTCTTCAAGAAGGAGACAAAAGACAAGGCGTGCGACACTTCTTACGAGCCTTTTATAAGAGTTGAGACTTTTCTCAGACATCTTGCACGCAGAGATCGCGATACGTGAAGATTACTAAGGCACAGACAGGTAAAACATACGATATAGCGCTGCTCATCTACGCAATAGGTTAGCTGGAAATATCCAATCGATCATTTGTTTCTTAATTAAGAAACTGAGAGAGAAACCGACAGACTGACACAAGAGGAAACCAAATAGGCTGAGCAATATCGTGTCTTTCGTGTAGATAGAACAGGTCGTTGCTATATTTCATCCGAAAGAGATCACCTGGCGAAGTACCTGACGAACTCAAAATAAACGAAATCATAAGAACACATCTACAAGAGAGTAATGTCACACGATCGAAAAGTTGGCTTGCGATGCGATTGAATCATCCTACGTTCCGCTGACAAATACACGTCAGATCCATCGAGACAGTCCTGGAGGAACGATATTAAAGACGTTAACATCTTAGTTCAAAATCAGTGGAAGAATCAGAGTGATTTCAATGATTCTACTTCTCGGACTTTGTTTTTAATCTTTCAATCTGATTAGAGTAGTTGTTTCAGGTATACTTTTGTTGCTGTACGAACAACGCCACGAACTACGTTCAGAGCCAGCAGCTTTGCATTTTGAAAACGTACAAATTTCTGTTCCGCTCGCGGGAAGTTGAAACAATCTCTGTTCAAACTAATTGCAACACGCTTTGTTCGGACAATCGAGTTTCACGAATTATTGAATAACTCGGTTTCCACGCCAGAGAAGACCATTTATTTCAAACTGTTTTATAAATATTAGTTGAAAGACACAGACAAATACTTCTGTGCTTAAACGCAAGTAAAAATTTAACGATTTCTTTCCTCAGCTTTTATTCCTGTTGCAATCTTTTACGAGGAACCGTTCGCAAATTTTCCACTAATCAACATTTCGATAATCCATCATTCGGTTAATCAGTGTTCTGATAAATAATTGAGCTTCTACTGTATTAACAAGATTAGTTATACATAGTTTGTTACACGTAATCAATTACTTCTTGTTTGACAGCTAATACGTAGTACTTACTTGATTAGAGGCGTATACGCTACATATTATCATTATTTGGGAGAAGATTGCGGGCGAAGGAACATCCGAATCAAACATAATTCCGATTGTCTATGGTAATTAATAGGGTAATGATCAAGCTCTAATTATTTCTTCCGCTCTGTTAACTCCTTTGCTACTCGATTAAGCCAAGTATTGCAATTGACTGTAGAATCAGGTACCGTTATATCTTACTAATTAATAATACGAAGCGAAGAACACACGAGTACGAAAGTATCGTACAAAAGTTACAAAAAGGCCAGTTAATTAAAGCGAATAGGTGTATCTGCAGCGTTAACTTCGAGTAAATTATTTCCATTATGCCGTAATGTAGTTTTGATTAAAGTTAAATAAGTATTAAATTGGATATTTACATGAATTAAAAATTATTTTCTACCTATGAACAAATAATTCCTTCTACATAAACGGAACTAAATTGATTTTATTTGCAAATTTTAATTGGTTTTATTTTCAATAGCGGTTATTCTTGTTCCACTATGATCAAACATTGCTTTCAACTGTGACTTTGAAGTCAACAATACGTTCTCTACACAATGACCATAGAGCGTCGATGCATGTAAGAATGTCACGATTACATCACAATACATTCCATTGCCATGTAATATAGAGTTCATCGCATGTCTGTAAACCTTAGCAAGTAGTAATTTGCACTACGCTTACGTTTCATTTATGCTTTATCATTGCCCTTTATTATTACGTACCATTCTTTTCATTCGAAAGAAGAAAAACCGATGCTTGCATAATACTACGTCAGTGTGTCCTACTCGATAAGTATTGTGATATAAGCGAAGGTGAGGTACGTACATCAAGTCTGTCTTGCGTAAATCTATTCTTAAGAACTTCAAGTATGCTGTATATATATAGACAGCGGAGTTAATCCGTCAAAGACTTTGCAATATCTGATTGAATTCCGTAACATTAGTATCGTCCACTTCTGCATATATCGATGCTGCAAATCTCACCAATTCATTCGATAACAAAGTTTCTTCTCGTAATACTAATTTTTCAAAAATGCTATCATTTAAAAAAACGACTTTCTCTTTGTTACATCGAATCTCTAGCTATCGTGTTTGATATTGGAAGAAAGCAGGATTAACAATACACAGTTCTTCTTCTTACTTGGCCTTCTTTCTTCTTTGCCAATCTCCTTGGCTCTAATATGCAACAGTTGGATTTAACGTGCAATTTTGTTTTCTTTCTAATGAAATATTTATTTCCATCCGACCTTTGTTCCTATTCACATGGCGGTTTCTATTCAGCTCGTTCGATGGTGTGTTACTAAATGGACGTTAAATTCAGGGAGTATCTAAGAGCAGTGTGTAATTACAAGACCGCGGATTTTTACGCATTTATGCAAATTCTGAAAATGCAAGAATACCCAGAATGCACATAATAGAGAAAAATATACGAGTTACGGTAGAATAAGTGAAACGAAGTTTTAACAAGTGAAACGAATCTCTGTTTAACTTATATATTTTTCATTGCGTCTGTAAAAATATAAATTTGCGAAAAAATCCGCTCTCTGATAATTACATATAGCCAAATATTAATTACGTACTAGCTAACTACAATTACACTATTATGCGAAAGAGTTATACGCAATCATTTAACATTATATTGCCTTTTTAAATATTTTTTAATGAAAAAAGCAGATGTACGACAGATGAATTGATTCAACGCAATTAATTATAATCGTATAAGTAATTAAAAACACTGGGAAGGGATTGAACGAAAATTAAATTCTTCCAATTGCTACAATTAAAACGAATTAATTTTATTGGTGAATTTAACGAGAAACGAAATTTATTTATCATTCGTTTCTATTTTATATTAACGACTGATTTACTATCTGATTCTGAAATAAATGATTAATTACGTCACGCGAAATGTTTCATTAGACAAGTACATGTTCATAACTTTGAAACACGAAGATCTCGCAAAATTGTACATATAAATGAATTAATAAAATGAATTAATAACGATAAGGTATCATATTTCTCTTATATAATTATTTATGAATATATATAAGTTGAAACGTAAAATAATTAAAGGAGCCGAGCAGGACTGTATAAAAGTAGTCCACGAAACAAGATGCTAAATGCGATAAATTGGGTCAAACGTTTCAGTTCAGGCTCTTTAATATTAACTACCTTCGAGTTTGTAATTATAATGGCTTCGAAAGAACGTTTCATAGTATAAAAATATTGCAAAATAATTCAACCATTTGACAAAGCAAATATATTCAATCGCCATATATTTATTTACTACAGGCTTTTTCCCCCAGAAGACTCAATTTATCATTTCTACGACAGCGATTGATAATCATAACGTTTGAATGACAGAGGAAGAACTATGAAAAAAGAGATCGTACAGCAAATATCAACATTACACGAAGATACGTATCGCTAGAAATAAAGAAGCACGCGCATTAAAATGCACTGTAACACAGATATGCATATTTGAAAGTGACAGTTCAGCTTTTCTATATCATCTGTGCGCAACTGTGCACGCGTCTCACAGCCGTCATTTATTTTGCTGAACACCGTGCACTGACACGAGATAAGCAATGAAATCCAGAGGAACGAAGACGACGCCTGTGCACAGGATACGAACCGCCACGGTTGTCGTCGTTCTATTCTCACACGGTGTCCATCTCACCCGTAATCGCGCGCATAGGGCATTTCCAGACGAGCATTTTTTCCTTCACCGTTAAAAAAAAGAAAAAAAAAAGGCAACCTCGATCGACATCGACTGTCACAGAGGGAAGAAAGATATCGACGATCAATGGATACCAGGCGTTCGTGTTTGATAAGCGTTAAATCAAGAAGACAGAGGACATTGGCGGACTTTCTTCAATAATATCTTTTTCGTGCATTTAATTAAAAAAAAAAAAAAAAAGAAAGGAATAAATGTCTTCTGGCGGGATCTTTTTTATTTTGTCTTACGCTGTCAAATTGTTTATACGAGGGTGTATTCACAGTGGCGATTAAGAGAAAGTTTAAATGATAGGGAATATCAAATATCAGCATAATATTAGAGAAAAGAAATCTACCTGACGAGAACAATTAATAGATGAATAATATACAGTGGCTATAATTAGTACACAATTGTATTGATTGACAATTATATACTATTTCATTAAGTTGAAACATATTAAATTTCACATTAGTAGTATTTTCATGTGACTACAAAAATGTAATAAAAACGAAAATTGGAATGGAATTTGATAAAAACAAAGGCACATTCATTTTTGTATATGTACTTCAGAACAGGTAATTATTGCATATTAATATTCTACAAAATGTGTATTAAAAAGTTACCAATGCGTAATCATATGTACAAGCATGATATTAAATATATCAATGTTAAACTTCCTTTTGACCATCACCGTAGTTCACTGTCTGATGAAAGTATTTGTATCGTTCGATTTTAAATATTGTTTAAAGATCATATCGTAAGGTAAAACACGAGTGTCTATAAATTGTGTGTCTGTATATGTTAAATATTAGCTAGTCAGAATATATGAAAAAAATATTATCACGATTATTATTAATAATTATTAAAAAATACGTATAGTAAAATGTAATATATACGAGTTGTTGGTTTCTTTGATTTCCTAGAAAATTAGATATATTTCATTATTGAAACAACTGACAAGACTAATAAATACCTTGTTCTCTATCCAGTAAGTTATATTGAAACTAATTACAAACATAAGTGCAATATGATATTTTAGATTTGTAAGACGAAGAGACATGTACGACAATGTCATTAAGCGAAATTAAATGGTTTTGCAAGTGCTGTATCGTGTAATATACATAGCAATTTATATACATCTACTCTACAAGATATTTCAGACACTTTAAGAGCGTATAGTCACCTTATTTTAATCGAAATGTTCAATCGAAGCTAATGGTTGGCGTAAAAAGATTCTTTTCATATTTAAAAAAACGTACTGCAATGACATAAATAGTTGTCAATTCAGTTTTAAAAAATAGAGATGAATCTCTAGGTCCAAAGAAGACACATCGTTCGAAACTATTAAATTTTGCCTAATGAAATTTTCGTATACTTTCTTATACCACTTTCAAGTTACAGTTCAATTACAAGAGTTACTCTATAGAACCGATGCATTTTACATTACACTCTCAATTCCTATAGGCATTTTGAAGCACAATTACAGGGGCTATTCTGTAGAATCAATGCATTTTACATTACATGGCGAATTCTATTGATAGTCCAGTCAATAGAGCCATTGCGATAGATTTGATCTGACCCAACGGTTTCTTTTGCTGAACAAATCGCTGCCAAATATCATAGAAAATGGATTTTTGGGATTCAGCTGCTTGAAAAGTTTATGCTAAATTCGTGGAAATTCGATGTAGCAAAAGTGACGACTTTTTTAACATTCTTCGGAAAATATCTGCTTTTTGTAAAGAAAAAGTTACTTATATTTTTTGTTCATTGACTCCCATTAAGTCAGAGAAAATCCATCCCAACAGCTCTGTTAATAATATTCATTGAGCCAGTTGTAGCATATATGTACTTTATCTTGCAATTCAACGATATTCTTTTATTCGTCTCATCAGAATTACAATACCGTTCGACGAAATTAAACTAATCACTGCACTACGGATTTTTACGCAAATTCGTATCTTTGACAATATAATTAAAAACGTAGGACCTGAATAGGAAATTGCTTTATTTACTGTACTACCAAGTGTTATAGAAAGCGCTATACTCTGGACATTTTATGCACTTTTTCTACCTACCGTAAACTTCACAGTCCATTAATTATAATTCTTAAAGTCACAGTTCTAAGGCGAATAATAAGAACCGTGGACGATACGAGGAGAACGATTTACAAAGGAATATAACGCGTAAAGGTTACAACGACGTAGACCGATATAATCAAACATTTCCGAACAAGCCAATACCCGATTCGATATTTAACTTCCAAGTGCTTAGAAGCTTCCACAGAATGGTGCATCCGCCATGAAACGCTGCAGTAGTAAAAAGAAATCGGCATCATTTCACGTGACTGGGGACGTTAATGCGACTTCAAGAACCCGTTTCTAAGAGCAACGATACGCTATCGATGTCTCACCGGTAGCAGCGCGCTGATATTTGTTTCAATTCGACGCCAGAGTTGCGGTCTTCGTGCCTTCAATCAAAGAACCGCTGAGCATGCAAAAGAAGAGCGAAGTAAGAAGGTAATCTAGCAAAGAGATTGGTGAATATGTAAATGAGGAAGAAGGGAAATGAGAGCTCGAAGATGGAAAATGGCGAAGATAAAAATATTGGCTTTCTCTGTCACGGAATACCTTATTAGGAGCTAGGATCGGCAAAATTCTTGAAAAAGGTCACTAACGAATATATGTAAAAGGATATATAGCAAACCAGTCTGCTCCCCAAACCACCGTGCAATAGAAGAGGTCAGGTAAAGCTGTTCAGACTGCTAATTGGACACACAAGACCGGCGCGTAAATTTCTGTTACAAAGAGAAGCTCCTCCGTGGTGCGATCCTTGTGACCTATCACTTACAGTACAACACGTAATTCTAAAATGCACGACATTAGATGAACCACGCAACAGATTGAAGATCCTCAAGGAACTCAAGGAAGTATTCAGTTCGGAACAAAGAAAACCTGCTGAAATGTATCAAATCAAAAGACATATGGGACGAGATCGTATGGTATGAGACGTATGGAAGAAGAAGAAGAAGAAGGAATAAATAGCGATGGGCTTAAGTACGTTGCAAGTAGATTCGAACCATTTATTAAGTGTTTAAAAAAAGAATAGGTACTTTTAAGTAGATCGTAACATAATCGCGACAGAGTGAAACCCTCTGTGAGTGCTTTGAGAAGCGAAAAAAATACACAGTCGCAAGTAGAATCGAGTAGGACTGGTCGAATAGGTTCGAAGCTCGATCAACGTCTGACGAGCATCGAAAATTCTTCATCCTCTGGAAATCTTTTCGCTTGGTTTTCATCGAAATCCACCATCGTGTGTCCATCGTCATCACGTAGAAGGAATGAAGCATTATAATACATAGTGAACAGCATTGAAATCCTATGAAGTGAGTCTTGAGTAGCGGATTCACAAGTACATATTCAACTTGATCCCATCGCTAGAAATAAAGCAATAAAGCAACGTGGCGATATAAATGAGGGTCACGATGCGATAAATATCCACGAACTACTCGCAAGTGTTCTCTCTTCCACGTTATTACACATTTTATTTCGATAGAATCGTCAGCGGATGCAATGAATTTTCCAATAAAAATGATACAACAGATCTGCCGACGATTTCATATTTAACAATTTCCGCTGTGCTGGTCGATCAAATATGGGTTTTCGAGTCGATATACGCGATAATGAAGTGTTAGGAGAGCGATAAAGAGAAGTAAAAACATACGAGATCATGTTAATACGGATTCAACGAGAAAAAGATATCGAAGAGAAACAGAGAGCGCGATGAAAGCGGTAATGAAGATGAGCTGGTAATTACGATAAAACATTGGAAATTTTGTTCATTTCTGTCTCCATTAATGTGAAACAACAGGTTTCAAGAGTTTATTTTCAGATACGGATAGAATATATTTCTCTTCTTTATCAGAAGTTATACATTTTTGTTCTATTGTATTTCGTTATTTTATACGACAAAACGGCTGAACAATAAAAGAGTTCGACCCGATAATTAAAAATTGGCCCTGCTAACGTAATTAATAACGTGTTTTATATAACGCGTCCACGCAACGTATTGTACAAAGGTTATTGATAATTTTATTGACGCTACCAGCTTTCAGATGCAGATGCTTTTCAGATAAAATTTCAAATGTCAACTGAGACACGAATAAACTGATCAAAGAATACAATACGTACTTTTTTCTAGAAAAGATTGCTAGAAACGATTGAAATACGAACGAAACGAAAAATTCTGTCAGTAGAACGTATCATTTTTATGCTAACTCGGGGATAAATAACGATATTGTGAATTAACGTTGAAATGGATATTTAACTGGTTACTAAAATATGTCAGAACCATTGAATTATCATTTGGTTCGTGTTATAGAACAGATAAACTGCAGACGATACCTACATATGCCTATAACAATTGGAGGATTAAGGCGTATTTAAATAGAATTATTGATTTCGTTATAATTTTTCTAATTTAAAAAAGAAATGGAACGTAAACCAAACGAGTAAATTAACTTCTGCTTTGCCTTTCCTTCTCGTGATGCTCGTGCGTATAATCTCGGTTCGTGACTTTTATATATTCTGCATCCAATTCGTTCAACATATCTTCAATAAACCAGGAGTTTTCAAGCCGACATTACGATTAAAGTAAGACACCAATTTTGAGAATGTATAGCCAACATTACAAGAAAATCTGACGTCTACAAAATTGGTACAACATTTTCTGTGTACGTAGCATTTATAAGGTTCAGAAAAGTATTCATTTTAATATTAATTTAACTTCATTAATTTTTAATTTAATTAATATTCGGTAAGCTCTTAACTCTGTGCGAATCCATATTTATTTATTATTTATTATATAGCAGTAGGACTCAACGTCGCATTTGCATTATTTATTACAAGTATTTATACAAGCGTTTATATTATTATTATTTTATATTATTACACCAGTTTGCTATTATTAGCTAAAATATTGAAATAGCGGAGAATTATAGGACGCTGGTTTGACGACGTTCGACAGACGAAAGTTCAAAAATGTCGCGCATCGCAAAGGATTAAAGAATTAAACTAATATTAGGATACGCCACAGAGAGGAACAATATGCACACAGCGCCGTTATAACTGCGCTGGGAAGAAGTAGCGACTACTAGACCACATATCAGATTTGACGATAAGTTGAAAAGAGGAGAGTGCAATATCGCAAACCCAGCTTCGGGCCCGGTGAAAGGAAGCAAAATTCCAAGAGGTAGCGCGAGGCGCAGAATCTTATCGTCCATAATGCATCGAACGCCTTCGAGTACCAACGATCTAACTCGCTTTCAGAAATACTCGCTTAACGTCGCGTTTTAACATTTTAAATTTTCATTAAAAATTAATTTCCTGCTACTACAACATCGATGCTGCTGTATCTGGCTTGCTGCAGCGTAAAGGAGATAATTTAACACGAACGGTAATCTGATTAATGTGAATCTTATTGTAAACGTTGATTTATAGAACCGAAGTGAATCTTCTCGCGAAGAAAACTGATAATTAACGTTGATCATCTAAATGAATGATGATACGTATTAGGTAATACCCATAACTAGGCTGGGAACAGTATGCACTCGAGCTGTAAAATGCAGGATTTTCTACAGATATGAGATTATTGGTATATCGCATTCGGATCATTCATTCGCTGCGTGTAAATTGCTAGATGCTTTATTTGTGAACCAATAAATCATTTCTTTTCGTGGTGACGATATTTGCAATAAAATAAGGGTAAGATACGGAATGAACTGTTGACGAACTTACGTGAAACATCTAAACGTAAAGTAACATTTTTTTCTATGCAACTTCATTCGCAAATAGAACCACTGATAAAGATTCTTCGAATACGCGTTCATTTTACATACGATTTTTATTTACGTGTTCGTCTAACAGATACCATTATACTGTGTACTTACACATGTAATATGTGCGTTTGTTATATATTAGGTAGTAAAAATGTTTTTCTGTTTCCTACTGTTCGAATATAGAAATATTCCTCTAAAATAATCTCAAATTTAACAACGATAACTTTTGCACCTAAGAAGTCACGTCGAATATTCTGTATAAACCACAGAAAAGTTATAAGCAGAAAATAACTGAAAATTATTTTTCCATTTAAAAGCAGGGAATACTATGGAAAATGTTCAGAAAACTCTACGAGTACAATTATGTTGACAGAAAAACTGGAATAATTCCTAGCAATTCCTATATTAGAGGAGAAGTTATCGAGCAAAAAGTAGTTCTTTGTTGTTCACCTCGATTATGTAATGCAAACACTCAAACAACAGAGATTCGGCAATTGTTTGCATTTGGCATTCGCATTTAACAAGGGCGAACGAAAAATGGAGATAAAATAGAAGAAAAAATATGTGTTTTGACTATAAATTTATCTTTCCGAATTTCCAAATATTTTTTCATCTTTCTACTATAATATCACGATTTATCAACTAACACATTATATAGAAATTAATATTTCTTAGCGAATTTTAATTTTATTAAAAGACACGACTGTTCAGGATAAAATCCAACAAGAGCACGTATGGAAAATATAATTTAAAATATAATTTAGTGCTCGGATCATAAAGCATCGCTACTCAAATGATAATCAATG
Organism: Bombus difficillimus; assembly: GCA_014737525.1. Classification (NCBI taxonomy): domain Eukaryota; kingdom Metazoa; phylum Arthropoda; class Insecta; order Hymenoptera; family Apidae; genus Bombus; species Bombus difficillimus. The sequence continues at coordinate 237,911 of JACXIT010000138.1, read as the reverse complement.
GCAATCAACTCGCGTTAATGAGATCGTTAAAGACGTAACCTAATTATATCTAATAATCGTCGTTCGAATTACTTTTTAGCTCGAGGGATATGAGAGAAATAAATAATATTCGAAGTTACTTCGATCGATTTTTCCTAACTAATCACCGCAGACGAATTAATCTCGTGCCATGACAGCTGAACAATTCGTCGCTAGAACTTCTAACCCTATTACGCTCGCGTGTGGATGCAATCTAATTTTCAAAAACAATCGTCATCTGTGCGAAGTACGAATTCACCCCATCGCTTTCCTTGCACTTGCGAAATTCAATTGGCAAACTATGCTCGAAAATTGAATTTCATACTTGCGATTAACTTTTCGTCAGACACGACTATCGTGCTTTACGGCTGCAGTCACTTCGCGCTAATGATCGAATACCAGAATTACGCGCCACTAATAAACAATACCTGTGTATTGCGATTCTTATAATTCCTTTTTTATTTAGAATACCTTGGAAACACATGCTTCATTTTAGTGTTTTACGATTTTCTATGAAAATCATACGAAAAGTGTAAATGATACAAAAACGTAGATTAGCGGAGAAGAGAAGCTTAAAATTGCTGAGAATTTATCTGCGTACATGTACATTGTTGAAAATGACAACGCGTGTTCGTGCTCGTCATGCGTATGCAGATGCGCTAATTACAAAAAGCGATAACTAGAAGATCTTTCCAGATACAATCGATAGACTCAATCGATAGTTTTAAGATGCTCTTTTGTTTGTTTTTTTTTTCCTAGTCCATGTAAGTGCGTGATAGATTTATCCGTACAATATAATAATAACTATTGTGATCCTACCTCTAAATATAGAAATAACAACATACATATTACTAGCAATCTTTGTATTAGATATCTTTCGTCTATTCTGTGATTATATTTGTTCAAAATCTTGTCAAACCTGCTCTTGTCAAATGCAATCTTCTTTTATAAAATTATGTTATTTTTCTATCACTTAGATTTAAACTTTCTTTTGTCCATTAGTGTACGTTTCAACACGACATTCGCTGTGTTCCATAACTACATAAAGCCACCCAGAAACATTTAATTTTTCTATATTGCGATATATATTTTTATATGAAGATTGCAAGAAAAATTACTACGCTTTATTGCCATTTTATGACCAGCAATATTTTAAGATCGTCAAGAAGGCGGCAAGATACATGCTTAGTTCGGAAATCAAATTGAAAGACGATGTTAGTAACGCGAAACTAATTCGCAAGGTAAAATTGCCTGTAAAAAAATGGAAATGTGACTTATCGTCCTTTCGTCTTGCGTTCTTCGTATGTTTTGTTTTCTATTTGAGAAACCTCAATGAAGGTTTGTGTATGTTAATACGATAAGACACGAAGTATGCCGTGTTTACAATCGTTTGAGAAACAATTCATTCTGTTCTTGTACATAAAGGATAATATATTTTATTCCCATTGAGGAATCTAGTCTCGTAACAATAAAATACAACAGGATATTTTATAATAAAAAAATTCTACTTACCGTACGATAAGGTGAAAATGTAATAATAATCGTTTGATTTTGCGCACGTCAATTCAGCTTCTGTTTTGTTGTACGTCACGCTTGCATAAAAATTGGAAATTTCTGGACGGTTTGATAGTTATGAAACGCAGTGTACTACCGTGAGAAGAGAATATTTCAGCGAAAAACTGTGAGCTTCTATGAAGCATGCAACAACAATACGTCCGATCGACAAGCACTTTGCAAATATTATATCACAAACAGAGAAAAAGGAAAACCCTCAAAGGTTGCGCATTCCACGTTATTCTTCTACGGTCGAGTCAAAAAAGAAGTTACAGTTTACTATGCAGACAATAACGTTGGTTCCTGTGTTTTTGCCGTTTTCAGTCCACCATGCAAGAAGCGTTTGTGTATCAACAATAAGATAAAGGTCACAGAGGCGGCAGAAAAATTGCTATAGAGAAAAATACTTTGGCGAGATCGTTACAGCATGGGAAAAGCGAAGGCAACAGAGGCAAATAAATTCCCGAGAGTATTTCGTCATTCTATTAACCCGAGAAAGGTTGGAAGGCGTGGAAATGGTTGAATTTCCTATCGAAGCCCGGCAAAGGCCAAGCGAAAAGTCAGGCTTGCCTGCCGGATGCCGCGTACAGCTCGAACGTAAAATCAACGACGTTAGTTATTTCAGAGTTAGATTGCCAGTTAGGCACACATACATCAAGCATTTTCGCTGCGAGGTCAGGCCGCGGCCGCTGTTACAAATGGAAATCATTTAGTCGATCGTGTATCTGTGCGTCAAATTTTCACTGCGAATTGAGTGGCCGATTGGCATTCATGGAATTCGGCCAATTCGTAGATGCCGACGAATCGATTCCACGGGCAAATTACTCTTGGTTTTTCGAACGCGGAATTTACTGCGGAATGCGATTATTCAATAGCCCCTTTGTGCCGCGCAGCAAGACGTTTAACTCTTTGCAATCGAATATGGCGACAGTGGTGATCTTCGAAATTTGTATTAAAAGTACGATAGAACTTGGCTTATACGAACCAGCTTTTGTTTATCGTCGGTTTACGTAAACTCGCGAGCGATCCTCTATCCTTCGAACTACGTTCGACCGTATTTTTGGTTATACGTAGGCAGCAGATTTTTTCCAGGCAGAAGCTTTTTTTCCAAATTTTTGCTTCGTTACTGTCTCCAGTGACCTGACTTTCCGTAGATAACTCCACGATAACTCCGAGTTGATTGGCGTATTAGCGCAGGCCAATAACAATGGGGAAAACAAAAGAAAAGACCGTACTTTTAGTTACACGAACGCGTATTCCAAAGTCGTATACGTCCGTGCGTTTCGTCCAAATTCACATATCATTGAACATAGTTTGTGTGGAAACCGTTGTTCCACTTTATTCGTCCGAACGTCAACCTCTGTTATATCGAAGCTCGTAGCAGCAGCACCCGGTGAGATAGCGAGTGAGCTTCTATTATCCGAACCGATCGGTTACTCGAAATATTTTATCATCGGATCGATTTGGATAAACAAAGTTCTACCGTAGCTGATACAACGTATGTACTAGAATGTCACCGTATTAAGTACAGTAGAGCTCCGTTTATGCGAACCTGCTGGGAGATAAGTCGGTTCATATAATCAGGTCGTTCATATAATAGAAGTCCACTTATTCCCACCACTTATGACTGTTCGTTCATATAATAGAAGCTCATATTCATGTAAGAGAATTCCACGAAACATTTGCTCTTAAATATATAATAATGTTACTGACTGCCAGGCGTAAGAGCGTGTCGCATAACGCGCGACGCTACTGTTTACATGTTACAAGGAGGCGGCAAGATCTGTGAAATCTCGAGCGAGTTGGTAGTACGCGTGTTCGATGCTTTAAACTGATGGTAAAACAGCCAGAAAAAGATTTGAGCGCGTGGCTCTTTGTATTCGAGAAATTAATCGAGAAATTATGTTCTCGATGCCGCAATTTCTTACGTTTTAAATGTTTTTATTACAATTTCCACACACAAAATTGTACAAATATAAGGGTGCTATAATGAATAAAAATAATCCAAAATTTACCAAAGTAAATCGTGAAAATGTAATATTAAGAAAGGAGCATCATGTTAATGTTAAAAGAATTCACAAAGTGAGATATAAAAGAAATCTTATCAACGCTAGAACTACCGATAGTTAACACGAAGCTATTTCTACCACAACCAGTCAAAATGAAAATTAGTCTTTAAAAAATACGTAATAATAGAATATTTTTATATTTATTGATTCATTACTTTCCTACAGAAGGAATTGTTATGTAGTACATTTTTGGTATTATTAATCCATCTGGGACCATGATTCCTAACCGTGGGTTGATACACCCATAAAAATTGTAGAACTAGTTATTTTAACTGGTGCGGTGTTTCTAGTGTTAGCATCTAGCGATCGATCCGGAATTTTCCCGATAACTGATATCATCGTATCGAACGATAGGCGGTAAAAATTTCAAAAACGTGTGGCAAGTTGTACAAAAGGAGGAGACTGGTTAATTGGAGTTCGATAAACAGATTGCAGCACCCTTTTACACCTTGACGAGTACCGGTCATTTTGGTTGGCATTGGTATAAGTATATTATTCTTTTAGTTATCGTCGCGAAAGTCATTACATCGTCGCGGGAAAAAATATAACACGAAGTAGGAATTTTAAAATATAATTCTAGCGTTAACTCCTCGGAAACAAAGAATTATACACTTGAATCCTTTTGTGCCTGTTCGAACATCGAATACGTAAGATCTCCTTCATATAAATAGATTTCTTCTAAACGGAATTCTACTACACATACAAATAAGTGCAATTATATACGATTAAACTCGTGTATATACTAGCATAGTGTGTATAAAGATATTGCTTCATGAGTGGATAAGAGGCACAAAAGGAACTCTTGAGAAGAGTTCGTACGAACATGTATCCTGTTTGACTTTGTTTCAAAGCTATAGCCATAAATCATTGCATTTCCATGATACCTTACGTCATACACGTAGAATGATGCCTCGTTAGAAGTTTAGGTGTCTAAAGGAGTACTCTGCCAGTTTTTCATCGTTCTATTTTGTCCTGAAAGTCGGATGGCACGGTAAACTTGTTTCGACTAGTTGATAGCGTTGTGAGAAAAATCCGTCGACCTTATAGGGTTAAGCTGTTCGCTAGTTCGTTGCGTTGACTATAGTTGACAATCGCCAAAAGCATACAACCTGTCGTTATCTCTAATCGGCTGTACACATCCTCCTGTTGCGTCGTTCCGGGCACTTGGTTGCGAAAGGTCTGTCAACTCTTGCGCAATTTCTCAGCTTATATAATTATTAGATTTCACTGGTTGTCAGCTTGAATTTTAAATAGGTATTACGGTACGATTAGGCGGCGGATGGAAGAGCGCCGTATGGAAGAGTTTAAGACAGAAAACGAGGGGAAAAAATGATCGGGCGCGTCGGGTAAACAGGATTCGTGCACACGACGCGCTTTACAACTCGTTCGCTTACACGCGCACGTTCAACCGGATCCCGCGTAAACATTTTAAAGTTCACTTTCTAAAGTGCATGTACGATGCAGCGGGGGAACAATGCACAGGCGGTGAGAGCTATGTCTCGTCAAACGCGTAGGGTTTACGAACCAACGAGATAGTTTACTTCGGGCGATAGATAAAAATGCGCAAACATCTTCGGTGTACTTTAGCCGGAGACGCATTTCTGTCGACGCAACATTCTGACGCGGAAATATCGCGCGGATACATTACGCGTTTCCTTTTTCACATTTTCTCTCCTCTCCTTCCTTTCTTCTTCCTTTTTTTCCATTTTTGTTTGTTTAAAATATTCCGCGCAATTTGCAAGATAAACACAGCGACTCGCAGGTTCGTTCACATAATTCGATATTTTAAGAAAAGCGGATATGTGTTTCTGCTTTATGTAGGATGTAAACGCTGTTGTTACCGCATCTATTTACATAAAGTTCTCTTTTACGAAACTCGTGTATATTTTGAATACTCGTATTCGGTTCTGTTGAAACTTTGAGGCAAACAACTTGAACAAATTTATGAGCTTTAATACTCAATGACTTCTTCCGCCCATTTTCACTGCGCTATTTGTTCTTTATCTTTGTGGTAATTGAGCCCGTGACGGTACCAATTAGTACCAATTTCTTAGAGAAACCAATTATGTAATTTCGTAAGTTCGATTATTAAAAGAAAATGATATAAACGAGTGGGAATTTCAAAGGTATTCTTCAAAAATTCTGACATTCGACACACTTTTCTTTATTTCTCAATTTCTCCAATCAATCAATATGCCTTCTGAGCAGCTGAATTACGTTTGTTACGATTACTATCTATACCTGGTGTTTAAAATCGGTGCAATTTTACTCCATAAACATATTACAGGATGAGGAAAATTCTGCCAAATGTCGAAAAGAAAAACGTCGTTTTCAATAATGACGTCTCACGTCGATCTAAACCGAAAGAGAAATCACTACAAAGGCAAGCTATCAAAGTAAAAACGGAAAATTTTTCCAAAACTATTCAATCTGTAGAAAAGCTAACAGTGCTATGCAAATTTGGGAAAGTTTGAAACAATTTGACAAAGTTAACGCGAGTGCTGTGAAGGTTCGATGCGTATTGAGGAATGCCGGTTTCAAAGAACGAGTCCATAAATGCTCAAAAAACACTACTTTAAAAAGTCGCATGGTTATACATGGTCATTGCCGTAAAATACAAAAAATTGTTCTCGATCCATCTGACAAAACGAAACTAAATACAGTAGGACCCGTTGTAAAATACGGAAGATACTTTCGCGTTATACGAATCCGCTTACACGAATTTCGTATTGAAATATTTGCGATGGTATTAATTTCTTAACAAGTAATTCACTTTCCAAATCACATTTCTATTTATTACGTTTATTTTCCAGAGAGAATATATTACGAAACTTCTTTGCGATATTCGTAGTGTGTAGTCGTAAACGTGACAATTTAAATAGATTGAATTCCTCAAATTGAGAATAAAATAATTTCCCTCTTTTTAATGCTTCGCATAGGTGCGCTCGTTAGTTAGAAAAAAAACTATTATTTGTTCTTAAATTAATTGAACCTTAACTGTTAATATTTGTAGCTGTCAAGAATGATTGATTTTAGTAATTATGTTTCAAATTCGGTTGGATCGTGAGAACCGCTACAAGCAAACTAAACACATGGAAAAATCAGAAGTATTGTTCTAAAACAAAAGGTGGTTATACGTAAAATATCAAAAGCAATTATTCGGAAGATTTGAAGTTTTTGTATCGTGTAAGTCATCTGTTTTGCAGAATATTAATCATTTCTTCATTTATAAATCTAATGCGTACGAAATATCTTTCTGTAAGATTATAACAGGAGACGCGTGTTCATATTTTTCACATAAAATAGATCTATATGAAACAGTGTGCGAGTTACTGTATGTATATTCGTAAATCACGAATTTACAAATATTCTAACTATATAAATTTATATGTATAAATGCGACTGGCAGTCGCAAAGCATTAACGAACCAAGATTTACACTCGGTATATCGGAATGTACTGTTTTGTTACATTGAGAGCGATGGGCAGAATAGATGTGCAGAATTTCGCCATACTAATATTTATAGCGCGGTGTAATTTTTCTAAACATTCGTTTACTGTTTTCAAATGCTTTGTATGTTTTATATTCTTGCTTGATCTTATCTACGACTTATAATTAGTCTGAAACAGAAATAACAAGAGAAAAATTGCAACTGGCGAAATCACCATACATCATCAATATTTCACCAGGATTACAAAATTCATTACAAAATTGCAAGGATATAACCGAGGTATCCCACGAAACAGTTAACATATGTATGATAAAATACGAATAATTTACGCTTAGATGTATATTTTATGAGAGCCATAATGAAATTCATTCTTGGTGCCAATAAAAATTTGGAAATTAATTATTGAAGGAGACGATATATAAAAAAGAAACTACAACAGTAGTGCTCGTTTAGGCCAGTGAAACAGTCATCTAGAGAATAAAATTAAAAGAAGAACGTTATTCGAATATAAAAATTAAATTATAAAACGTATTCGCCCAGTGAGAAATAAGAACGATCGCAATATTTAGTTGAAACGCTGCTGATTCTTGGCATACTTTTTGCAGTGGCGAATTCGAGAACATTGACGGAATTATGCACACCTACCTTGCTTTACTAATCGATATACACGTACGTACGTATGTACTTAGATACTTCTGATTAATATTACAGCCGTATATTTCTGTCTTAACGAGTCCTACATTTGATATCTAAATTTAGCAATCGCACGCTCGAATCACGAATACTCCAACCAAACACAATTACTTTAAACACGTTATAGCCGTACGATTCCCATACAGAGAAATGTATTTTCAACAAAGTTACACGCGTGAAGCGCGATAAATCATCTCGTAACGCCGTATTTTGAATAACTTTCAGACTGTTTTAGCAACGTTTTAAATAAAGAAAGGGCTACATAGCTATAAAGCGGAGGAAAAAAGCAACGCGGAGAAAATGTACAGTTGGAAAGTTGGAATGTCTACACCGGATAACAGCCGCTTATCAAATATCGCATGTAAGCGTGACAGTATCACAGTACACCGCTTATTTATACTTTTAACGATTTATGCTTGGACCGTGGAAAATGATGCTCGCAAATCAGAAACTACCGGGCTTTCGATTCTTTGGGCGAGTGGCACCGATTCGGTTGGTGTGCACGGTGCCCCAAGTATAATAACGTTTCCCCGGTGGTCTGTTAGCATCCGAGGGATGCGATGGTCAGTCACGCAGAATGATATAGTCGGCGTTTCAAAGTAATAAGCTTTAGTTCGAGGGTCCGTTTACCGATCTAAACAGCTGCAAACGTCCCAAAGGAAAACACGTGCGTTTTCGAATAACGGTAGATAGGAGCACGCGTTATGACGCGGCGCGTCGCTCGTAAACCTTAAGCTGCGTTTACATTGGTCCAGTAGCATCGCAGTGCAGCGATCGGATCCGGCAGGGGATCGTAAATGGAACGATGCGAACAGTGTTTTCATTGCAACACAGTGCTGTCATTTCAGCAGATAATCTAGTCCAACGACTGGATCGAAAGACTATTTTTAGATGCAATGTTTATCACCACTATCGAGAACATGACTTTCCAACGTTAGAAGCGCAATCGTCTACTTGTTTTATCCATTTTTTGCGCGAATACGTTGCCACTACGGTCTATAGCCTTCGACGCTTCGAAGAAGATTGGAACAATGCGGACAACGAGCGATTTCAAGTCAAACCACTGGAATGCAGTCGCCTGATCCATCGACTGGACTAACGTAAACCCAGCTTTAATCCTTTGCGACTGCAGTCCAGCGCTTTCGACAGTTCAAAAAGAACTGGAATAATGTGCACATCGGTGGATTTCAGGTGAATTTTTGAATGTAATCGCTTGGCCCACCGATTGAACTAATGTGAATCCAGCTTAATCCTTCGCCGTTACAATCTGACGCTTTCGACGTTTGAAAAAAGACCGAAGCAACGTATAACATCGATAGATCTCCAGTGAAAATACTGGAATGTCAGCGCTTGATCGTGCGCGACTGGATTAATGTAAACCCGGCTTAAACCTAACGTCCGTTTCGTGGCAAAACGCATTCTACGTTACGTCAAAATGCGGTTTCCTGTTGCACGGTTAGCCTCGTTTCACAGATGCTCTCTCGTTAGCCACGAAGGAGGTCGCGAAAAATGGATTAGGTAGAATGCAGCTAACACGGGCGAGCGTTCGTTCGTTGGTTCGTTCGCTCCTCTCGCTCCGTGGCCGCTTAACAAACGGTGAGAAAACTGCAAGTGAAGGGGAGATCCCACCATGAACACCTATTTCCTATTTATAACCTGTGAGTGGAGTTCCAGCTTACGAAAGCTCGGCCAGAATACGTGAGAGAGCGCCTTTAGACACGTCGACCGGCTCCTCCATCGTTTCCTTCTGCGTCGCTTTGTATCCGTTGATCCGTCCACCGACAACCTGCCAGAGATCAAGTTATTTCCCGACTTCCTCCGATTTACGCTCGTCGCTTAAACTCCGCTATTGAAAATTTTATGCTAAGATATCGAGCGCATTCGTACCCATCGATATATCCTGCGCGCATTCATTCTTTACGTATGATGTCTCGCTTCGAGTATTCCAGTTTAGAACTTTAGAATCTTTCCGGGACAACGCGGATAAAGAAAATAAAAACAATTTTTGAAAATCTGAATCCATTGGCGTGCAACCTTTTTCAACTAAGCTTTTAAAACAAAATCCTCATCTATTTTTCAAAAGCCTGCTTTATTTTTTAAGCGTACAGTTTTCACTCAGAGTTTCGTCGTTTGTAGAATGCAAAAGTTTGGCAAGGTATTTAAATCAGCAAGAAACGATCGGAATGTTTTAAATTATCTAGTGAAAAAACGGCAACTACAAACGTTGTCTTTTTTTACTGTTTTTTTTTTCTTTGTAATAAATAAATTCATGGAAATATACCCCATAAATAAGTCGATAAATTGAAACGTAGAGAAACGAGAATTAGAAACATTCGCTTTCCTAAATTTGTCTGGAAACTCGTGATTATTTATACTACGAATTGTGCATACCATTAATAATTAATGATTAATAATAAAGAATCCTTTTTAATACACCTCAGATCTCAAGTAATTCTAACTCCTTTATTTATCGAGAAATGTCTATTTATAGCAGAAATTTTTCAAACAAAAGTTAAATTTTACGGTAAATTGCGCGTTTACATGCCGCATGGTCCTAACAGTCTATAATTATTGCGCGTAAAATCATATACGTAATTCCATGGTTGAAAACGTGTGTCGATGTAGAAATTAAAATGCTATTTCGCCGGGGCACAGAGCACGCAATTCCGTCATTTGCATTAATAGTCTGTTTAATACAACGCTCTGTATCTCTTATTGTTCTCGTGCTCAAAAATGAATTACCAATATACAACATTGCCATTGAAAATGCTGTTATCATAAGATCGTACTCGCAATAACAGCTATGAAATAACTCGTATCTTTTACTATGAAATCCAACAAACTTTTCACCTGGAAAATATAATAAACACTGATTGACAATTCGTAAGACTATCGCATTTTTCGACGATGCTCATCTCGATTTTATTGAGAACCAAATACTAAAAAAAGTCGCTTATTCCATCAAATTTCAATATTGAATATACTAAAAGAATTGACAAAACACGCTGTACAATCGACGATCGCATAGGTCGTTTCATACGGTTCGAAAGTACACCACGAAGCTTGATAAGAGTGTCATTGAGGATTAGATTACAAGCTAAATTTACTTTTGTGGAAAAACTTTGGCTTTATCTATCCAACTTATTTGCACGAATTTACTTATCACAGGAAGGTAGTACAAATAGCGACGAATTTTAAGGCGAGTTTAGAAGAAACGATGTTTATAATTGTGACCTTTCTACGTTTCAATTTGCAGAGTCGATCGATGTGGCTTCTGAATGACTAACTTCAAAATGATATTATACTCCTGCGACTCGTGGTAAAAATGCTATGCCACTTCATCGTCAGTCGAATAACGTTTCTTGTAAGAGTAAAAAGCTGACGACGCAACAATCAATTTCTCTTGCTTTCTTGCGAAGGAGGAAAAAGTTGTAAGATTCTGTTATCGATAGAAAGTTTGCCAACTAAGGTATCGAGAACCTGTATCCCGTGTATAATACGACGACAAAATTGTACGAACGGTATAAATCAAAGTATCGAGAGGATGTGGGAATAAAGCCACTGGTCATCGACGCGCGACAAATTTGTTATTCCCTCTGACGCCAAGAGCGTAGCGTTGGCTTTAGAAAATTTGGAAGCTAGTAAAACACAATAATCCGGAACATTATCAAAATAAAAACTCGAGCGTGTCGAGAGAGATATTTCGATGTTTCGACGTTTTTCAGTTTTATATTTCTGGATCTCCTGACATGTCGGTATCAAAGGAAACGAAGAATTCGATTGGACAGCAAAGCTGGCTAGCTCGAGCGCATCTGCGATAAATCAGCAACTTATATTCTACAAGGATCTCCAAAAGTATTTTATTACAGCGACGATAGAATCGTGGAACGAAGAATGGAGAAATTCGAGGCCTGTCAAGCTACACAAAGTCAGTAACGATATAAATGATGGCATTTACTGCCGAATAGAAAAGATCAAATAACGCTGATTGGATCACAAAATGGGCGAGACTGGACAGATTCCTAACTTGTCACCAAAACCGAATCAAGTTCTAGATTTTCCACGAAAGATATTGGTTTAGACAGCTTATTAAAAATACGTTCTGTGCCATTGATCATTCTCAGCGATGATCACTGATAACCTTAAAAGGTGCGCGTGATCTTATGCACCCAATAAAAAAAAAAAAAAAAAAAACTGCTGATCGGATGGTATTTGATATCTCGTTGGTTGCAACGGTTGGCGCTCGCTTGGAAGAGCAAAAATATCGTTGCTCCTTATTTCGCTAGTTGCCGGGAACATCGGCTGTCACAAGAAATTACACGGCTCCGATGTTTTACTCGCGGCGGTTGACGTACGCGCATCACTCACGGGCGAACTTCGAGACGGTCGTCTCTCTGAATTCAATCTCGGGAATATGGTCTGGGAAAGTTGGCGCACGCTGTTCGTCTTGCCGCGCGTCCTCGCTTTTCCCGCTGCTGGAAAGCAACTCGAGCGTGGCCAAACTTTTGCCCCCCTTGCAACTTCTACGCTTCGCGACATCGCGCCGGGTATTTATAAACCGACTGGTTGCGAAATTTACGCGAGTATGCCAACAGACTCGAGAGAAACCGAAAGCTCGTCGATGCGACACGACGCGATCACCTAAAGTAATCCGAACGAGTGTTTCTGTCTTGGTTGCCGCTATTTTCTAAAGGCGCGCAAACTTTCTCTAAATCTAAGATAAGAAACATCGAGGACGATTATTAGGAAAATTGTTGAAAATGACAACATCGCCATCCATATGCAGATGCGTTGGTTACAATAAATAGTAACTAGAAGATAGTTCTAGATACGATCGATAGGTTTAAGATGTTCTTTTGTTTTCATCCCTAGTCCATGTAAGAAAGTGCGGTAAAGGTTTTGCGGCACAGAACGGTGTAATAGATTTATCCTGTTGAGGTGGTCACCACTTCTAAGAAAACTCTACATCTGGTCTTTTTAGTTTTCTCAAGCACCGAAGCCATCGACAGCGTATAGTCAAAAGACTGGGACGAAGGCAGACCCTAAACTGTAGACAGGTGACGATGGCTTCAGGGCTTTCAGTCATAGGGTAACACTGCTAGCGTGCGGATCTGGACCAGTTCAAATTATATTCCGATTTGTATTTACACTTCTGTATTAAAATATATTTTCTACCTTACAATTTACCCACGCGTTCCTTTGGTCACATACGTCTAATAACCTCAACATATTCAAAGAATAAAATAATAGCTAATATGATCCCTCTGAATACAGAAATAACAAAAATGCACCTCCATTCAATGTACGTAAGATACGTACAAATACATTTGATAAGAGCCAAGCGCTTCTTTTTCAAGAAGAAGAGGAAGTTATTCTCACCAGACTTAGAATTGGATACACTGAATATTATAGTTAAAATGGACCAACTAAGTACAATCACTGAACTGCATTCTGTCCATAAATCTCCTTTCGAACTGTAATGACGTTTGCCAAAACAAACTTCAATTTGTTCCCCCCCCCCCCAATGAGATTCATACGTGTCTAAATTATAAAAAGGCATTGCAAGAATCTGCCTTATTTTCTCAAGGATATCAATTTGTGCGATCGATTATGATATTCTAAGCTACCGACTTATTTCTAACATACGCTGTATCATAATAATTTCATTCTACACTGATCGTGTTGCGCTGTAATTGTACTGTGTATAATATACAATATGTTCAAAATAAATAAATACTACTATTCAAATTTGTAGCTTGCCTTATTATATTTTACATCTTTCTGTACGTGCTTGTTATGTATTGGGTTGTCCGAAAAGTTTCTTTCGTTTTATGAGGAAATAATAGACGCACAACCTTTTTTTATTTTATATTATTTCGTCGAATTACGTTCTCTTGAGATAAACACCGCTACATTTCACAGACTTGTGGTTTCACGTTTGTATGAAGCTGCACTGTTGTAAAAGACACGTTTGCGAAAGAAAGACACTTTTCGGACAACCTAATATTTTGTTAATCGCCATAATAAATGCTTAAGGCGATCTTAAATAAAATAGATAATAAACGGTATTTTCGTTTTACTTTAACGCGTCTTCTCGTATCTTACTCTTTGAATTCTGCTTTAAATTTCCCTCGGACTATGTCGCGTGGCGGTATATCAACGCAAAACTTATTCGATCACTCACAAAGTAAGTAACGACTCTCGAGGAAACTACGAACCAAGTGTACGCAATTTTTCGTCCGATTGGAGTGGTCAAGTTTTACTCGGAGAAGAGTTTCGCAAAGAAAAGATTCCGTGAAAACAAAAATATAAAGATAATTGTCCTCGGATCGGCATATTATTTTGCGTAAAATCAGTTTAAACGTGCGAAAAATTGCAGATTAATTCATGTTTAAAAAGATTATTTAATTTCCAATTTACATAACGTGATACTGACACGGTCTGTTATTTAAATGGAAGCTTGGTTCTTTCGATTCTCTCTGTTAGTCAATGTATATAGGCATATTCAATATACGAATGCTTACACATCCAAGAAAGTGTGTAATTATCTTGCATAGGCAAAAACGTAAGTTACGTTTGAAACTGCTTTACGATTAGAAAATTCGATATTTTTCTACTATTTCCTGAATTTATGCCGTAATTATTACCCGCATCGTTCGTGATATACGCTTCTATTAATGTACACAGGTGATAAAAGTTTCTTTTTACGCGTACGAAACTCATAAAAGTTGACGAGAATGAAAAGATGATGAAGCAATAAGAACTATATTTTTAAACGTCATTTTTCCATTATTCGTTCATGAATTTTTATAATTAGGCAAAAAACGATCTTTACCGGAAGGCTTAATACGATGACCGAATAACTTCTTGTTAAAACGTCAATTAAGAATTCCAATCATTTGCAATTTAAAATTAGCGCGACAAACAGTAGAAATTGCTAGACAACAATTAAAAACAATGATTCTTTAAAAACGAATCGTTTCTCTCGGAAGGATTTGCCAATAGCTGTCAAACATCGAGGTGAACCCATGTCTTGGACGTGTCGTGATTATCGATCAATAACGTTCGCTATTGGCTGTCAAAACATCATTAGAATGTGGGAGGAAAGTTTACGACATTTTATTTGCCCACAAAGTATTTAATCAGCTTATTGACTGACTCTAAATTACCAAGTGCTTCAAATTAAATAAAAAATTAATTTCCTCGGAGAAGTCTACGAGAACATCTTTCAATTCTTTTAGAATCCTACGAGATTTTCTTTACGTATAAGCCCATAAAACAGTGTGCATGGGGACCATACTTACTGCTATCAATCGCAAGATGTTAAACATCGACAGTGTCTTACTATTTTCTTCCAATCTAGCCATACGATCAAGACAACATTTTATTACAAAAACAGCGTACAACTTCTTTAGAACTTTCAACATATCTTGTCCGAATCTATATTATTGTGCAATGAACTTCATCTGTATAAGCTAATATGTATCTTTATGAATTTAATTTGTAATAATTTCGTATTACGTACTCGACGAGCTTACTCTAACGGCTTATCTCCTCCCACAAGTAAATAAATAAATAAATATACTACACGTATAAGTAGAAATACTATCCAATTAAATACACAGGTTAAGATTATTAAACGCAACGCGACTATATAGAATCAAATTGCCGGATAAACAGAGATTTTAAAAAGAAGCGTTCGGTACGTAAAAAGCCAGCTTAATCTACGGTTTTACAGCGAAAGGAGGCGATTAGCATGCTAGCCTATGAAATACAGATCGGCTTAAAAGTGTAGAAAAACCGAAGCAAGAGGATCAGCAACTAATTCCAGGAAGTAAATCTTGGTCGTGGCGTGACCATGGTAAAATATCGGTATCCGAAAGCATGACGATGTCGAAGGTGAGACAGCGTCACTGCGTGCACACAGGCGATCTTCACTTTCTCCGATGGAATCAACGGAGCGAGGCAATTGACGAGCTGCCGTGCTACGCGTACGACTATCCCGGTGAATCTTCGTTAACGATCATTAAGCATTCGCCGGATAATTTGCGAATAGCGTAGGAGTGTAACGGTTAATTTCAGTACCGGTAAATGCTTGACTGGATGTTACGCAACAACATCATTTCAGCGTGTCGAGAAAGAAGAAGACGCTGTCAAGATAAACTTTTTATTAATCATTTTATCCGTTCCTTGATTCGCGCAGCAATATAAATCACATTTTTTACGGTCTGTGTGATTAGAATAGATCATGGCAACGGTGATATTTCATAATAGCATCTGCCGTTTCGTTTTTATGTTTCTGATAATTTGAAACAACGAGGTGCAGCATTCTTTTTTTATAGTAGAATTAACAATTTTTAAATGGAGGAAAGAAGGGCGATACAAGACGGGGAGGAACGATAATAAGGAAGCACAGCACGGAGACAAATGCCCAAAAGTTGCCATAGTTTTAGAGATAGATTATATAATGGAGTGCGATACAACAGAGTGGATAAGAGGGGAGGTAGATATATAAGAAAAGAGTTTAGATAGATATAAGGGAGGAGGCAATAAGGTGATAAGGCAAACGAGATGTAAAACCGAAAACTCGTCGAAAGCCGAAAGGCACGGACTAAGTAAAAAATAAATAAAAACAACTTTTAATCTGTACTTCAATATATCGTAGAGAAAAAATAGCGAATAAAGAGATACGATAAAGGTAGATAATCTATTATTCGCGCCTTATTTTTGTTTTAATTCAATGTTAGTTTAAAAAATTCAATATCGGTTTTGTCGTTTAAATAATTGCGAACGCAAGAGTATGAAAGCAGTTATTTCGCCCCGTTTAGTATCTGGAAAATGTTTCGAAAATTATATCGGTGTATGCGGAGGATAGCAAGGAGTAAAGTACCGGCGTTTTATTTATGGTGAACCGGCGCGCAAAATTTTCGTTATTGCAAATCATTCCATTTAACAAGATTTACAACTATATTCTTGGTAATTCTTCTGTTTTTTCCTACCGACGCAATTTGAATCTCCACGAAGGGATTATCCTGCGCGTTTCATTGTATATATTTTGTTACAAGACACATTATTTACTTCGGTTACAGGTTTTCAAAGATAAATAATCGGAATTATAATCACCGCTATAAATTTCGAGAGTAAAACGTCGTATCATAATGCAAGAGAGGAATCCAGTTTTTGCTGCTGTTTAACTAATTTCGTTCTCTGCGCATCTAAAACAAAACATCGCTATAGCGAATGCTTGATATTCCGTACTTCATGGCCACGCTAGAGACTGAATCGCTTACCAAGCCTGTTCTAGCAAAGGAATATAGTCTCCGCAAGATTGTAACGCCCCGACCTGCATCTGATAATCGTCGTTGCAATCTCTGACTTGAAATACGCGTTTTCTTCTTCGTCGTAAAATTGTTTACAAAATAGACGACTTGAAATTTTAATTAATTCGCGATAATGTCGTTTCGTTTAGGACTTCTACTGAAGTTTATTTGGCTTCACGCCGATATCAAATAAACGTGTTTCTCAAGCGCCAATACTTTTTACATCTTCCAATACACCACTTATTCACGCATAATTAAACTTCTCTGGCTTTTTCCCATCAAACACTCTGACTTGCTACTTTGTGGCTAGGTTGCGGTAGGAAACGGTAGAGTTTCGACACAGACTTGTTTTATCTGCTATATATTACTACGAGTACTATACTTCAAATATTTTATAGATTTTTCCATTTTACACCGAGCATTCTATCTAAATTCAGTAATAGATATAACATAAGAATTAACAACCACCAAAACACACTAATTACTTAATTATTTGACACGACGGATCAGATCCGCGGGTTAAAAAGACATTACTCTGTAGATTTAAACATTAGATTCAGCTAGAATCAATCATACTATAAACGCTTATAATCCAAGTTACAGTAGCACGCCAGAATAATTTATTTATAATTCTCAATGAGAATTGATTGTAAACTACTTCCAAATAAATAAAAAAAAAAAGACGACGTGCATTCTATTTACGCGTCTTTAGATTTTCTACGCGTAAACGCATAAAAATCCGTAGTCTATTTATGATACTGTGTAGGTCGGGAAAGTCCGAAGAAGAACTCGAAAAAGAAGGAAAACTTGGTCCAAACGATGTTGCCAAACTTTATCTACACCAATCATTTCACAGTTCATTCATACAAATTTATTATGCTACAGTGTACTATATACAAGGTGTCTAAGGTTTCTCCCGTCAAACTTAGACTTATAAATGCTTTATTAAAAAGTTACGACTAGATCAGGGAAATTTAATTTACCTTCGGGAAATTTAAGATTCCAAAAATATACAGAGTGCATAGGATATATGCAAATATATTTAAAATAGAACATTTGTTATGATATTTAGCGGACGAAATAAATTTCTATTTAGATTTCATTCTTTAATTATGTTCATAGAAATATAAAATTCCATAAACATCCGCAGTGTAGTTATGACAAAAATAACTACATTTTGTTCGACGTAATGGTTAACCAAATGCCAATCTTCACGATGCACAAGTCGAGGAAAATTAATTCCATAGCTCGCAAAATTATTAAAATATACGTCGCAAGGTTTTTACTTGCGAGCAGCTTCAATGACAGACGTTTTCTGGACAACAATTAATACCCGTCAGAAATTAATTAATTAAAAACTTTGTAACGGATTTATCGAAGTTGAGGGAAATCAACGAGGAATTTGTAATATAATAAATTCAATTTTGCATACCTGTCCATCTTGAATTCGTAAGAAGAAAATACACTTAGAAATGAAAATAGCATAAATATCGTATCGTAGTTTCAACATTTTAACAAGTCATATGAGAACCTGCGTTTAACAAGATTGTTTTCTCATTTTTGCTCGCGGAATACGATAACCGCGAATGCATTTATGGAAAACTGGAATGTACAAAAATGTATAGAGTACGTATAATGTGCACGAATACGTAAAATATCCAAAGTAAAGTGCTATTTATAATAGTTGGAGAATTGAAAAGATGTTTGTTTGTTCAGGTTCTATTTCTCTAATGGCGTACACAAAAATTGAAATTTTTCCGTAAACATCCGCGATCTAGCAATATCTTTGGACAGAAAAAGCCTAGGATATCCTGTGTAATAAACAGGAATTCTAACTGCAGATAACGTTACATTGCTCCATATTCGTAATAAACGCTGTATAGTCTTTCAAATATCGTATATCTCGAGGAAGGAAAATGATTTTTAGCCGAAACATAATAGTCGCTTTGATTCAATTTGTTTCCGCTAAACTATTACAGATTTCCTTTTACTTCGTGCGAAACTTCAAAGATAATCATAACTTGCACGGTAAAAAGGAACCTGCTCGATGGATTTCGAATGGATTTCGAAGAGCAAGCTATTGATTTAGAATACTCTATATAAAGAAAGCAGGAGCGTTGCTCATTTGCGAGCAGTGGCTCGGACAGCGACTAGAAAAAATGTCTGTATCGTAATTAAATTTTTCAAAATCTCTAGAGCGCCGGTGAATCGTAGATGCACGATCGATTTGAAACTAGGATCTAACTGTTAATGCTTATCCATGGAGACGTTTATAGTGGGAAATGATACGTTTCTTGGCAAATATGTAATTGCCATCGGGAACAGAGAAATAATAAACGAGAACGTGTTGTCGCGCGTATACGCGCACAGTTCAGCCGTCAGAGAGTTTAATGCGCCAATTTCGAAAGTTGCGCGAAATGATGTTACGTCGAAGCTGGGTACCCGTTCCGAGCGACGGCCATCCATTACAACGACTAAATAGACATGTTCCGGCAATAGTGGAAAAATAAACGGAACATGATTTATCGAGTAACAATAAAAAGATCGTAGCTTCATTAGGCCTGGTCCAGTATCGGGATCCAGGCGCGAGAGGACAATAAATGATCGTTTGATACCGGCCGACGATGGATCGAAAGAAAGATTGATTGAATTTCGTTGCTACGTGCTCCAACTATTAACTATAATCATACTAGTCGAGGGTAAAATCGAAACATCCATCATTCCTGTCAATGAGTATAAATGCAAGCCACGAAGGAGCACAGCGGCTCATTCCCCGGGTGAGACCCGACGCGAATATAAATGGAATCGTCGATGCAAAGTAGTCGAAAGGTACTATAATAGCTGGAAAGGATCTCGAGTTATTTCACCGTACAATTTATGGAGGAGTAAAGTGAAAGGCCGATGAACTTTCGATCGAACACGAATAGCTGGTCTCTCCGGGCAACTTTTACACGTGATAACGCTCCGACGCATCCAGCCCGCGAACCTTTGTTCGTAATCCGTCGACACGACGAATCAATAATCGAAAATATTTTGATCCAGAGCCAAAGCGCTGCGTTTAACTTTAACAGGGTCGTCCATGAGAAAACTATCGGCCCGTTGCGCGAGGCTGGGACGAAAATGACCCGTTTCCCGATAATTATAACTTCAACCTCAGCTTCGTTATGTAAAAACTGGTATTAATCTTGTAAAATTTAGAAGCACGAAAGGAAACCTTACGTAAAAGGAAATATATATGAAGTTACGAAGTTTATGATACGGTTATCAATTTTATCCGATGATTATAACTTAAACTTTCGTTATGTAAGAACCGGTATTCATTTTGTAAAATTCAGAAACACGAGAGAAAGGATTACAAAGTTACAAAATTCACGATAACACGAACACAGTGACCCGTATTCGTCCATCAATGGCCAACGTTTCATTTGCGATACTCTTCGATCTACTTACACCATCGAATTCCATTTTCGAACAGTGGTGGCTGAATGAAGCAGATTTCTAAAGATTCGTTCGATATTCTTACCGTGGTTGTTTCTTCCGTCTATACTTTACTTTATTATATTTTACGAGATATAAAGAAATTGATGCGTTTATAACATTACGATAAACCATTGATTTACCGTGCCAAAGAATTCACTGTGTTTTAGTAAGTTAAAACGCCTACTTTAGTTGTTAAACGAATAACATTTATTCGATATACTGGAACGAAGAGCTTCTTGCTGGAAATGTCAATTGCCACGTGCAACTCGCGACAAATCGAAGATTAAACGTCGTTAATGAATCGAATCGAATTTCTAATTGGTTCTACGAGCTCGTTTCCTAGAACGAAGGAAACCTAATTTAGTGCTAGCGAACACGATATTTTTCTCACGCTTGCACAATGACCAGAAATAAATAAGTATAGCGATCGCGACTTTAACATTTAAATCCTATTGCTACGTACGTATCTCACCGTGGTGACTTTTAGATAGAGTGTTTTGATGTCGAAATAATGTAACTTTCTTGAGAGTAACGTAGCCAGAGACTACGGTAAAGCGATTAGATTATCGATGAGAAATATTTTTGCACGTAGAAGAGAAAATGAGGTTGCTTAGGCCTGCGGACCATGGTTCGTTGGGTAGGTAATAACTGATTGTGAGAATGCACTCACGCGTTTTTCCTTCGCACATTGAAAATCGGGTCACATAGGCCAGTAGGTCGAAGGTCGTGTATCACACGACATTAACATTCCATCACAGAGCCAAACGAGTTACCAATAACAATATGCATGTAATCACTTGATTGATGATCCACGCAACGCGCTATTACGCTTGGCAAAATCTATTTTTCGACAAAAAATTTCTTTCCCTCTTGTGCGAGAATTAATTAGAAAACCCGATCTTTTCTCAATTTCGATAAATAAAAAATTATCGTAAATATTCCAACTTAACGAGGAGATTAATATTAATTGCGAATATTAATACAAGCGATAAATAAAAAATCCATTTGCGAATGTTTCAAAGTTCAAGACAATTTTTTTAATAAATTAAAAATGAAACGGAATATGATATTATTTCATATGATGAATTAAACAGTGAATTAAACTCGTCCGATTTTCCTCTTCAAAATATCCACTGACGTTCGATACAGTTAATTAGCTCTGTATTTTAAAATATAGCATAAAATATGAACAAAATAATGGAATTAATTTCCCTCCTTCTTTTTCATGTAAATACTACCTATCAATCTGTTTGCGTTATTTTAAAGAATTTTAGGTTTATATATACCGTACATAAATCACAACGATCAGAGTAATAGTATCTTACGATTATCTACACATTTAGTGTATTTAGTTTCTTTACCACTGTACGAGAATTTCTGGAGAAAAAGCAGATAGCAGTACTTGCTCATCTCCTACGTTCATCCGATGTGGCTCCCTGCGTTTATTTCCTATTTCCAGCATTAAAGATCGAAATAGAAGTCTCGCATCAAAAACATTTCAACTTACAAACAGCTATGAAAAAGCTGTAGACGTTTGCAAAAACAGAAATACAAAAATCTAATCGTTTTTTAGTTGACTCTGTTTAGCCTTGTATCGATATCGAAAAAATAATGGCAATAAAATGAATGAATTTTATAAGTACGATCGTGTTTTATAACGACAAAATAATAATAACAACTGAACTGCGTTGTACGTGAAATGAAATTTGCAAAGCATAATATACACGGTATCGCGTTATAAAAGTAGATCAAAAGTTGGAACGTAATTTCAAGTTGTCAAGTGCCATCGTGGCGATGAAAATTTAAGCTTCCAAATTTCGAAACTCGTATCCTCGCATCACTATCAGATGAAAACATGTACACTATACACTTATTCAAAACAATCTTGCATACTGTCTGCTATTTAAAAAGTCGCAAGTTATGTTATATATCATAGTTATATGATATACCGAAAAGCTTTTAAATTATTACAATCCTGCTAACTCAGAGTCCATGCCCAACTCATGGCATATAGTTAGGATCCGATGATATACGATACGTGACATTCCTTTTGAAAGATCTCCAAACTTCCCTTAAATCTAAAACAAGAAACATTACGCAAGATACGTGAGATACATACAAATATGTCTGATAAAAGTCGAGCATTTCTTTTTCATGGAAAAGAATATATTATTCTTACCAGGCTTAGTATTGCACACGCTAAACTGACATTTAAATTAAAATATTTTAACTATAACTAAATTTTCTCTTACAAATGAGATTCAGATACATCTATTCTACTAACCTTACTTGCTTGACGATTTAAAAGCAATTAATCTGTATGACCAATTATGATATTGTGAGCAACCAACTTAGTTCTAACATACATCGTATCATGTTAATTTCAGCTTAGGTCAATCGCATTATATCGTACTGTAATTGTACTGTACATGATATATGTTCAAAATGTACAGATACTATTAAGTTTATAACTTGCCTTATTATATTTTACTCTTCGCTTCCTGTATATTCTTGTTATGTATTTTGTTAATCGCTAATGACCACAAAAAATGGTTGCCGCGCCCAGGAATAAAATAAACAATAAATAACAACATATACACCGTTGAATAGAGCTCTATTTATCAGCCACGAAGGAGGAACTTGTACGATATGACGCGTGTTATTGAAGCCTCGGGCGAAACTTTCTTTTCGATTAAAACAAAGGGAAAAAATCGATATGAAGAAAGTGAAAGAGAATGGAAAAAGAAATACGTAGTCGCCACGTGAAATTACTTTCTTTCAATACGATTTTAACTTTCACGGAAGAACGCTTGTCCCGATTGATCAGCGATATCGAAGACAATCTTAAATTTATGCATAGGGAACGAATGAGCGTTAATTACGATCCCTAGTTAATAGCGCCTTTCATCGGCCACGTGAGACGATTAAAGCGACCCTGGACGAAAATCCGGGTCACTCGAAGCGACAGGCTTCATTAATCGCCATTAACATTCGATAACCGAGTCCGCGGAAGTTAGTTTGCGCACAATAACGCGCAATCATGCCGGTAGCCCACTCGGTGTCGCGTACACACGAGTTTGCCGCTGAAGCGGAGATAATTTATCCACGATAGACGAAGGGAAACCTAGGTCCGGGGTCGACTTGGAACGTTTTCACGTAGGTACATAAGCGAGACCGGCACTCGAGGACGAGTGGATCTCGAGTGAGTTTCGTGGACTACTTTGAAATTGAACAGCGATCTCCGGGGCTATTTCCGTGCAATCTCGTGCCAGCTAACCAGATTGTAGTAGCATCGCGCGTGTACGTACCGTGGAATACGTTGGCCGATATATATCCGCGGGAGGCAGCTGTCGGCGGAATTCATCGTCGGCAGAAAACGGCGCCATAAGATTTCTCGATATTTCGCGATCGCTGTCTATCTCGTTACGGCCAAGCGATAACGTAAAAATGGCACTGATCCTGGTTAGAGAGTTGTGGCAACGGCGGCCCAGGGAATTCCATTATGGGGAATTTAATATCAGTCGGAAAACGCGGATGCGGTTGACGGAAACAGGATCGAATAGAACGGCTGGATAACGCGGCGGAATCTTTCTCGATTCGTCGTCGGTCAATGGCGTTTACGTCTTCCAACGTCCGCTAACCGTTCCAAGATGAAATATCCGGCGAAATTTTACGTGGACATCGGTGAAACCGATGAGTGACGGGCAGATCGACAGTATGTGTCATCGCTTTTTTTACTCCGCGCGTTGTAATTACCACGTTCGCCTAACGGTCCATTAGGCGCGTCAATGTTAACGAGAGATATAAATTTGCAACTGGTCTAGATGTGTCAAGCAGCGTCGATACGTGACTGGATAGCGATCGATAAACCGGCGAAAGGTAAGGATGAAACGGTACGAGGGAAGATGCAGCCACTCCTACTTATCGGTCACGACCGGTCCGCGTTTGTATTTGCGTGAATATTTGTCTCTCGTTGTCTGTATGCGCGCCAGCTATTTTCACACAGCTTCGTTGGCTCTCGGCTTGCCCTCGAGCGAGTTTTTCGAAATTTACGAACGGTCGTTAAACGTAAAATGAATTTTGCTCTCACTTCGTCCGGATCATACGTTACCAGAGATGGACGATGTAACGACGATATTTACTTGGTGAAAGGATCAACTCACTGAATCATCTATAACGAGAGACGTATTTAATGTACTTTGTACTCGATTTGTTCCGCTACAGCGACACAGATAATATGAAAATTGCTGCCCGTCTTCTATCATCCGTTGATAAAAGATAGAGAAAGGAACGAAGGCAACCGTATAAATAAATTCGCAGACATTTATCGTCTTTTTCTCGACGCTGCAAAGCTTTCAGATCGGAATTTACCGATCGTATCGGCAAGTTTTCGAAACGCAAAGAATTAAAGTACCGTTTCATAATTTCTTGCCCAAAATATCAATGACACAATTACGATAATATCGCAGACGTGTTTCATTTTCATTACAATAATTTAAAAATACAATATTTCTCTGTAACGAAGTATAACTCTATAAAGGTTGCAACGTGCCGACTAACGTAACACACCGCACAACAAAGTTTACAATAATTTCTTTCCACGTAATCAACGTTCTCCGTTGCTGCTTTTATGCTGTAACATACTAAATTACGGGTGTCGTGTACCCATAAACTCGCTTACATTGTATAGTCTAAAGTCTTGTATAGTGTACGCATCAAAAATTAATCAACGAATTGGTTGTTACCGTAAAAGCTCTTAAAAGTAACAGAATATAATTCTCTGTACGTGTACAGCTTGGCTTACACTGGACGATAGACCTTTGATCGGAAAGTTAATTTGTGTGAAATTAAAAATCCAAGTAACCGAAAGTACTTGAAATTATGCAGTTCAGTGTATATTTTCATACGCACTGTGTTTATGATACAAAACGAAACGCCTATTTTTTAAATACTACGTTATAATATTTAAGTTAAATAATATTTTATTCGACTGTGCGTCTTGTTAGGTAGAAAAATTAGAGGCGCTAGAAACATAGGTTTCAACTTTAAAAGATATCCTTTAAAAAAGTGTTACAACACTTATAACATTTGAGATGAATCTGAAAAATCATTGGCTTTTTGGATCGGAAAAAATCTCGTCTGAATAATCAAATTAAATTCTTCTTTCGCCTACGTTTCTCATTCTCGATCACTATTTTAACTGATTTTAACATTCACATTATCAGAGTTTCTATCGTACATATTTGTCACTTTTTAATCCAATTATCGTTGTACAAATGACGATCCCACAAGTGAAATTCAAATTTTGTACAATGAATTTCCTAATTCATGTGGAAAATTCTAGAAAATTCTCTGCGATACTAAGATAAAAAAATGATAGGCTTCGACGTATAAACCTGAATCCATTATATACATATTTTGATAGATTAATCATTCCCTCGATGATCTAGATCAATTACTATATTTTGTATGAAACTAACCAGGTATTTCAATATTTCCAAACAGCAGTTAACATGCGTATTACGATGTTTCAGACAGATTATTATTTATTAGCGTACAAAATGAATAATGAGAATTCCACCAGCAATGAACTCGTTAAATACGGTTGCAAGACTTCTATAAACAATGCAATATTTCTGAACTCTCGATTATTGCAAAGCCAAGAGGTTGTTTCTGTTACAAGCTGCTGGTCTTTGTGTTTCCACAAATATAAACGAGCGTGTTTATCGTTAAAAAGCCACGAATGTAAATTCCATTTGTACGTAAAGCAGTTCGAAAAGTATATTACAAAGGTCGATAATTACATAACGCGAGATTTTCTATGGAGCGAAATAACGGTCTTTTCTGTGATTCGGGACAATCGAAACATAATGCGCGCAAAGAGCTACGATTAAACGCGTATTGCACGCGAAAGTAATTTGACATCGAGCACTGGGCACGTGGCTGATTTAACCATACGCAACGTTACACGAAGCGGATGAAATCAGTTTTATCACTAAAACGATATATTCGCGGTATCTTCCAGATTTCCTTTTTATCCTTCTCTTGTGTGAAGAAAATGTGAAATTCAAAATATGCGTGGATATCCATTAGCTTTCGATTGGTTCCTTCAAATTCTCTATTTATATGTACGGCAGAAATGACTCAAGTACCAAGGTTTATAATAAATCCAACATTTATTTGGATTGCATATTTTATTTTCATTTTTATATTACTTTGTAAATTAGTTTATGTTTGTACAATAGTCATCGATGCTCAGCTTTTCAATTGATCGACTTGATCGATTATGTATACCAAGTAACGTATCGTTTGTTGTTAAATGTCAAACCAAATCCAATTTCTGGTTCATCAGACTGAAATAAGTAAATGTGCGAGTACAATATTGTTTGTCATCTTGTTTTAAACCATAACAGCGTTGAGAAGTATTTTTCTTATTTCTGACAAATTATGGGCAACATATTTCGCTAACATTCGTACGCCACAGATCGATCAGTGTCTATATATTTACGAGCAGTTGTACAACAGGGAGAATCTGGATCGATAAAAAAGTCAATCGGTGAATATGCATCAGCAGATGCGGGATATTGCCGAAACAGATCAACTTGAAGCGTCATGATCGATGAATAATAATTGCAGAGTTGATCGACGTGAACCGTTCTTCCAACTTTAGATCATTCATTATCAAGATCCAAAAGAACAAATCGCTCATTTGCTGCAACAATGACATAACTGGAAAATCACGATTTTAGGGAAGACGAGTTTGAATGTACCGACATGTTATAGCGTCGTGACGATGCAGTAGCAAATAGTGAATTTTTCAAGTCCTCTTGTAGACTTCCCTACCAGTAGAAAGTACAGACAACTGCTTAGTCTCAGTCGATACCACTAAAAACTACAAATTTCAGTTATTAAACGTTTACAAAGGTTTCAGTCTGTTTTCCAAATGTTCGCGTATAATTACACTTTTAATCGATCTAATTGTCCGCCTCTTTGCGCAACTATTTCATTTATTTACAGATGGATGCAGCGTTCCTGAGTCGGACAGCGCGTTCGAAATGTCGCAGAAATACGGAAACGTCGCAGCGTCATTTTCTCGAAATCGGAAATTTGACAGAAAGGCGGCGGAAAGTCGCACAAAACAGGGCAGAACATTTCCAACATCAGTTTAAAACGCATATATTTTTGTTACTTCGTTTCGACTGTACGTCGTATCGACGCTTGGGTCGTTAGAGATAATCTCAGCTCGTTAACCTTAAGTTAGATAATGCGGATATTACGTTGCAACAAACGGGCGAAATGCGTGTCCCTTAATTACAGAGACGGCGAATGAACGCGAAGACAGGAGCGTGTTACGTACACACCTGCTCATTGGCACTTCACGGTGATATCATCGGAAGTAGAGCTAAATACGTTGGTCAGAGGCTTGCAGTTTATCGCGATTCTACCGACGATAGAGTGGAACGAGGATACTTAGGCCGCGCTGGTTAACTTATTCGGATTTACCTTTAATTGCGATACGTCAAGCATTTTATGGTGCGGCATCCTCGCCACCTATAATTTAGTAGCATTATCTTGGTATGCCGGGGCAAGTGTTCCTAGTTCAATCAATGTCTGCCTCGCCTCTCTCGACTTCTCCCTAGACCTTTCTTGCCTCCACTTACGTGTTCTCCTTTCATTAACTCCTTTGCTCTCGCTCGCACCGCCGCGCGTCTTTCTCTTCTCTTATCCATTCTCACTGCCACACATATTCGCATTCATGGAATCGCACAGAAATATATAAATTATACATACATGCTAGAGTGCGCGCACCAAGAGTCACACACGCTCTGCATACTCGAGGGCAGCGTGTAATGTATGTCAATCTTTAATCATTCTACGGGATAAACGGTTCTGTCTTAAACGTTACATGGTTAGTACATATATGTTATCAGAGAATTAATTCGTATATATATGTATATTACATACACATTTATTTTATTAATATTACGTACGTAATTATTACATGCATATATATATTACACACGCGGTGTGTTAATACGTCAAGAATATAAAACGAAACTTTTTCGGAAGAAGTTTTTGGTAAAATCGGATTTAAAAATTTGCTTAGCTTCTGCGAACTTGATTAATTTTCGATTAGGTATGAACAGACAATTAACAGCAGGTTACTTGACACGGGTAACCATCGATTGCAAATGTGGGATAGAATTTTTCCTTTCAAGGCCTTGGCTTCAAAAAAATTTGAATATGTTAAGTTAAAAAGCATCGTATGGGAAAATTTTGTTGCGTATATTCAACTTATCTTTTCCTGACACACTTTGTATTATTATCATATATATTTATGTATAATAATAGTGTTACTTATAATTATATAAACATGTTTTTCATATTCTTTGTTTTTTTTTTACAAATTATACGCTAAGCGATCAGTTAACACCATAAGTCAGACCAAACATAAAAATCACAAGAAATCAAACAAACCAGTCGCCTCAATTTATCATCTTCATCCTTTTATTTCCATTTATTCTCCGTCTTCATCACCATTGTTACTCTTTGTTCTTACATACATTTCTACATAGTTTTCCTTATATCACTATTGAGGTATGTATAATTTTATGTGCTAAACTAGGTTACCTGCCTGGTAGCGATACTTGTATGTGAATATCAGTGCGTGGAAGTACGTGTGTGCGCGGCGTCTCGAAAACAAAGGAATGTAAACTGTTCAGTTAACAATCGGATATGGAAGAAAGTGTTGAGACGCGTGCAAGTGTGTATCGATGAATATCTTTGAAATCCTTTATCAAATAAATATATAGCTATTCTAATATAAATTCTAATTGTAAATTTAGCGTTCCTATACCATTATTTCGGCTATCAAGATCCAAAATTCTCAACAATCACATTCTGTTTTTCGAGCGTTCTCACTTTCTTCTTCTACGTATGTTTCGTTTCACCGCTCGATCATTAAACGTATCGCGATTTTTATCTCACTTCTGTTTCCTCTACATCTAATCATTCATCATTTGGCAAAAGTTATATATTGCATGTCACAGCCGCGACATGAGAAAATTCAGCCTGTAGATCACAAAAGACGCGTATCACATTCAACGCATCACTATCGCGCCTATAAAGTACAGTAACTCGTAACGTAAGCTATTTAATCGAACATCAGTATCTTGATTGGTAAAACGCTCTCACGTCATTAGATCGCCGCGAAAGTATATGAAAATTCGCGAGATCGTTCAACGTACTTAGAAAAAGCAACACCAGTTACCAAGCCTAATACCATTAACGGTATCACGTAAACATGATAGAGAAAAGCATGGTAACCGATGCTCGTCGCTTTTTACAGGGAAATAATTTTAACGTTAAAAACGATCTCAACGTATCCGTCTTTCGGGCATTTTGAGACTAAATGTGCAATTTTGTCTTGCTGTTGAATTTTGGCTACCGTAAAGTCAAATTTTGTGTCCTAGCTAGTTTTTAATCTTTTTCTTTCAATGTATTTGTATAGAATCTACCTTTATTTTACCAACTCAATCATTTACTTTTTTAATCTATCTTTAAGAATCTTATCTATCTATTTTTTAAGGATTTATATGTTTAAACTTGGACATTAACAGCTACCAGATTGAATTAAACTAAAAAAAAATCACTAAAAACGAATTTACTACACTTTTGTCTGAAACTTTAATATATCGATACTTTTCCATAAATTTAAAATAATTATTCTTTCATTTAAGTGTAATATGTTATAATCTTAAAATATAATTCAAAGTTTCGTTTCTACATTTTATCCGATTGTAAATTACAGGAAAATACGTTGGCACGTGTAACACACTGTATAAAATACGATATAAAATATTTACTATAATATTATAGTATTTAAAAATTAATATTATATTTTAATATTATGATATTATAATATTTAAAAATATATGATGCAATAAAAATCTGCATTAAGGATGTCGAAGAAACTAACAACAATATTCGACATGCATATTTTCCTCGGGTTTCGTTACACGCATTTTGCTTTCATATTTCGCTTTCATTTTAACTCCATTATACGAAATGAAGATATACATTTAACGAACATTTTCTTTTACATAAAAGTAAAAACAAAGTTTGAATTTTTCCCAGTGCTGCCAACAATCCCTATAAGACTGCTTTATTATTTTGGTCGAGAGGAAGGTAAAGGTAGAGAATATTTTACAGCCTCGAAACTATTTTTGCTGGTTGTGTTACGTCCCTAATAAAGTTAACTACGATATACTTAAACAGCTAGATAGAACAATCGACTTTAAATTTTCATGCGCGCGTAACGCGCATTTGCGCGGTAATCGCCACGCTTATACATAATAATTTACAAACACAGCAGTAATCATCAGCGCACGCTTAGCAAACACGCGCATTGCCAACCATAAATGCTTGTTCATTCTCAAAGTAATTATTTGTATTACTATAAGGCAATAAATGTCTTGAACGGATAAGCGTGGAACGAGTGCAACCGAGTTTAATCCGCTCACCAACTACGTCCAACTACTCGACTCTAAATTCATTTACGTAATCACCTGCATTTTTCATAGTTAGGTAATCTAACATACAAGCAATTTGTCTACAAATCTTGTTCTTACATCATTCGAATACTAATTTCTTCTCGTACAGAGGAGTCTCATTCAGAGTTGGTTCGTTGGAATTTACCAGACCAGTGTCATAATGTCGTCGCAATACGCCGAAATAGCAATTTACGCCTTTTATATCGACGAAATTGTCAACATTGTGTTTGCTACCTTTAACCCTATTGCGATCCGCGAATATTTAATATTGGTCCTTTTAACAAACAGAACAGGTTTTTAACATTTGCAGAGAATATGTTTAGCAGAAAATTGAAACGGGAAATCGTGCATACTAATAACAATTTCTCCATATTTTGCTCGGATGCTTTTTTAACGTCAGAAGAATACAATTCGGTGAAAAATGACTGAAAGTATAGCTAGTTCTTTTTAATTCATTTTTTATTTTACCTACAGCGGATGATCTTAGCGACGGATACTGTGTTTGTCAATGTGTATTTGTCGTCTAGCTTTGATCAACGCGTGAAATTAATTAAAACTGAAGACAAGCGAGTTAATAAAAGTTTGTACGTCTTAAATTGTCTGGTTTTATCGAGTATAATCACCAGGAACTGTCATTTGATCGGCAACATTTAAATAATATCTTTAAACGCTTTTGTGTTCAAGAGATCTTGCAGGAGGATTTTTGTAACATTATGCAAGCTACTTTTTTTCGGTTACTTCAAAGACACGAGCACATTTACCAAGAGCACAGTTCTTTCTAAAAGCGTGACAATTTATGAACGCCAAAAACTAACAAAACTGTAGCATCCGTATGTTTATTTAACAAGCGCTATACGAACACGTGAGTGCGGTTTCCCAGGTGTGTTTCTCATTCACGCGTGCACACCTGTATAAGCAGGATCTCTTCCATTTTCAGGCAGACCATTGTACTACATGGGTAACCCGGTATGCTACGCCAACGATCATAAGTATTCGCACAAAGTTTGCAAATATGTGAAATTGTACTTCGAACGAATGAAACTCTTTAATCTAACTCGGTCCTCAGAGCCTACGTTAGACAAACGCATACAGTTGGTAGATATAAAAGCAACAAATAATATTTATTATTAGAAGAGAATATTATATTATATTATAAGAATATCGTAAGAATATTATACAATATTATGTAATATTATATAATGAAAGAAAATTAGTATAAAAGAAGCAATAATTGAAGGTGGACGAAAAGGTTGGTCCCGAGAAAACAGCCAAGTTAAGTGAATGAATTTCGAATGAAACTCTAACTTGAATCTCCGATCTTACCCTAGGCAAACGTATATAGTTGATAGATATAAAAGTTTTTATTTTATTTGATAGAAAATTTACAACAATTCTTACACAGAATTTTAAGTAAATTAGTTTGGCGTGGTTCAGTGGCTTGGAATATATAGGTTAGAGCGAGTTAGATTCTTTTTGAATCTGGTGTTTCAATCTAGGGGGTAATGCCTTTTTAGTCTGCGGGTCTGATCAGTTTTATCCAGTAGTTGGATGACTAACGGGTTTTGGTGATTGTTGACTCAGATATAAAAGTTGTTCGGAATTTTGAGTGGTCGTCCGTTTATGGCACGGGCAGGCCCATTCCCTTCTTTAGGAATTCCGAATTGCATGTCCTCCCCGAGCTGTAGACCTAACGATTCCGAGGGCAGGTAAAAAACCCCTGGAAAGGACCAGCCGGAAGGGCACAATGGACAGACGAAACCCAACGGCTGATAGGGAGAAGCAGCAACGTAGGAGGACAGTTTATCATCGGACATCGTACCGTACGAGTGAAATACTTCACTCCCAACAAGATCTTACCACCGCCGTGCATCACATCGCACGTTACGTTTATACAACAAGTTCAACACAATGCTGGATTGCTCTAACACTCGATATGTTAAACCTCCTCCATCTTGAGCGTTAATTTATTCGAGGTCGATATCGACCGATCGGTTTGACCTGACCGGTTCTTCCTTGGTCGATAATTCCCAACAGAAATAATAGTTCATGTTTATAAGCATGAAAGTGAGAATTGATCCTGCGGAGACACCTAAGTGCAGTGTGACTTCAAATGTATATATTCCATGTTGAGAGATAGTAGAGCGCTTGAGATACGTGTTTCTAGCCACATTTTAAAACTTTTATCTCGAAGAGTCAAGTACTCGTTGCAGATGAATATACAACTTTTCTGATGCAGCTGTATTCTTTGTTTCAATTACAATTCGTAGCGTGTATTGGTAAATGAATATGAGTACATACGTATCGGTACATGAATATAAAGTGTAAATCATGACGAGACAGACGACATCAGGACATTTTAAGCGGTCCAACCTAAAGTACAATTTACACTGTTTCACTGTGGAGAAAGCGGTCGTTTCATCCGCGTAAGGAACAAGGACACAGGCAAAGTAGTTTAGTCAGAGATAGTACACAGCGTGAGTCGAAATAATTTTGCTTCACGTTCTTACTAAATAGTTCGTCTATCTTAAGATGCCTTAAACGATGAAGTTTGATTTTGAGAGTCTTGCTTACCAAACTCCGCGTACAAATTTATCAGGTCACGTATCAAGTTACCATTTACCAGGCGGGAAGCAGAGAATTAACCTACCTCCGGTCATTTACGACCCAATTGTATCGTATTTCTGCAAGTTTTAAAGGGAATTTTCACTCTGGACAAAATATACAAGGTCCTGTCTATGCGTGATTTCTCATTTCGATCCTACTTTAAACATCTATTTCAAGCTATCGAACATCGTTTCATTTTCTTCAAATTCTTGCTTTTGCTTGATAGAACAAGAGCGATCAGATTGAAACATAAAAATTCCAGGACCCTCTAGCAGGCTTTACAGAAACAGGTTAGGGAAGAGTCTATTACAAAAGTTGCAAGTGCTGCAGAAATATTAATCTTTCGATCGAATTGCACCAGATGTCCAATTACTTATGAATGGTAGCGCGCATGTGTGGCGAGTGCTCAAGGGCAATCCAAAGTCCGCAATCCGCTGCCGACCGAGATGCAAACCACTCAATTATGGAATGACCTCGAGCAAGAGGATCGGCCCCAGGCACCACGTTCGACTACGGTTCGCCTGCCGACTTTCGTCCACCCTTCTAAGTGTTTGCGCACCGTTCTCGTTCCACGCCATGCGAGGCAACACGACGACGACAACGACAACGACAACGACGACGACGTTTCCGCAGAGTCTACGGCGTAGACCGTAGACTATGAAGGCGATCGTCCTCGATTACTCTATCGGGTTTCGCTGATTTATGCTTATGCAGCCGCGGAACAGAAAGAGAGCAGAGTAATGGAATCGAAGGTGGACCGGTCAGTCGAGAAACTTGGCGGGAAACGATGTTTCCCGAGGGGACGGTCTGATGGAGAGAATCGGCGGGACATTCTCGTTAGCAGTCGATCTTCCATGCTACTTTCGACGTCTGCAGTTAGACTTAGACCATTTACTGCTCGGCACGAAACTATAAAACGCTGTATATGCAGGGTGTCCCGTGGCATCGGGCAAATTATTCGGGAAATATATAATTAAATCGGGAAAACAATGCCAAAATTTCGTATAAACGTACGCGATATTTTCTCTCGTTTTCCAATTGTAGCGAATGTCTTCCTTGACTACCGTATTTGCCATACCTTCGCTGGATGTGTACACGATTATCATAATTGAGACAAACACGAGACTGCAGACGTTTCGCCATTAACAGAATGTATTTACAGCATTAGAATACGAGGTTCGTTGTCAAATATCGAGTTCTGTTTGTAAACAGCCAGGTGAAATTAGTTCTATCTATCGGTAGAATTATTCCGAGATTGAGACTCGTTCCAACTCGAAAACAGGTCAAACAGAGCATATATATAAACAGGGTCGATGATCCTTTTTTTTATTGTTTCCATGTGCACACTGTATATATTTCCATGTACAGTGCTTGTATATCTCGTATATCCGAAAGAAGAAAATGTGTATCTTATACGCCTTATACGCGACATACTTTCTCCAGAGTGAACACAGGGAATCTTAGGTTCGCATGATATACAGTATAAAAGTTAGGGAAAGAAATTCGAGCTAACTTTGGTTGGACAGAAGTATAAGACACTTGGCCTATTTTCCATTCTTACGATTTCTATCGGTAGTTATTTGACTGCGAGCAGACACACATCTATTATTTTTGTATAATATTAGTGCATTTATATAATAGAAAAAGAAGTAACGGATAGAGGAAAAGTGTTAGAAAAGAACAAACAGAAGACGTTGTTTCGTATAGAATGTACTGAAAAATCTAGAAGTTTATGAACAAACTAAAGGAAATGGCAAAAAGAAGTAACCCCGTGTTACATTTGAACGCGATAGACAGGCAATTTATATTCCTTTCCGCAACTTTTATTTCGTATATCATACGATCTTAAGATTTTGCGTGCTCAGCCTTGAGCTTCTTTATTTATTTATATCCTTTATTTATATATTCCATTCAAATGTTTCCTATTTATTGCCACACATATTTACATTTGTTTTACGCTTTATGTATAAAAGAGTATATATTCTTCTTTCGAATATACAAAATATACAGATACATAAAGTCTTATAATTTTATCCAATAGCGTGGCAGATTAAGATTTTGTGCGTTCCTCTAAATCTTTTATCTAAACGTTCCAATGAAATGTTCCCAATTTGTTCTTACACATATTTACGCTCGTTTTATTCTTTGTGTATAAACTGTACATACATTTTCCTCTTTTCAATATACCAAATAGGTTGTCCGAAATATTTCTTTCGTTTTATAAGGAAATAATAGACGCGCAATATTTTTTTTTATATTAGTTTATTGAATTAAGACGAACATAATAATAGAAATAGAACGAAATGGATCATACGTAATTCAATAAAATAATATAAAAGAGAAATTGTTGTTCATCTATTGTGGCCTTATGAAACGAAAGAAACTTTTCGGACAACCTAATACAAATATAGAAAGTTTCTTATAACTTTATCCAGCACTGTAACAGAATACCATTTCTCGCCTAATTTTCTACTTAACTATCGTTAAGAGAGATAACAAAGCTAATACACTGGTATAATTATTTTTAATCGTAGTAGGCAAACTGCAGTTCTTTATCGTTTTTACAATGCCCTTAATTAAGTTGGGAGATTTATCGTCGCTACGAATTTGACCTCGTTCCTTTGAACTATAGTCTAGACAACGTATCTCGAAAAATAGGCCGCGATAATAAAATCGACTGATAATGCGTGGTTACTTCCCAATTCGGTATTTACAGAAAACTATTAAGAATCTTGGTTACGTTTATCTTTGCTTTGTGATTGATGCGTTAATCACCATGGCAAACGCGAAACACCAATATCAATGTAACTTTGACGTTACTTAGTTATCCAGCAGCCAATTACTATTTTTTTACAACTTTCGAATAACTTTATCCGCGAGATATAAAATTAACGATCTTCCAATTCTAACATTAGTTTTTAACAATTTTTTTGCGACGACCTATTTACGCTTTGCGATGTAAACATTGCATAAACATAGAACGCGGGTTGCGGATAACCACGTATCTACAGAAACGAGCACGCTATTTAGCTAAAATATGGGAACTAGATAAAGAAGCATAAGACGACGAGATATGTTAGAAAGATAAAACAAATATCATATTTTACTACAGTTATACGGCAAATAATTTAAATTTAGGATAAACCTGCTGCAATTATTGAAACTTACGTTTGTAATGTAATGAAATTTTTAATATCTACAGTTTCATTAACAATAGCAAACCCCAGCAAATTTTTCTTACTGCCTCTATCAAAATCTATACTTTCAGACGTGAAAACGCTATGGGAATTAATCGAAGAAGCTTTCTATTGTTACTCCTCGTTTTACTTTGTCCGTCTAGCAAAGTATAATTTGAGTATAGAGATCCGAAGAAACTTGTATCACATCGTAACATAAAAGCGTTCAAACAGTTTAAGATCCAGCTTTGCTATAAAAAATCCGTGAAATACCGTGTGTGTTTGTGAAAAAATTGCCTTTCATAATTTTACGAGTTCTCCGAGACGGAATAGTAAAACAGGTACTGACGTAGCGAAGACTATAGTCTTTCGTAATAGTACACGTAACTGAGACGCCTTCCGAAAATTCATTAATACCAACCATTGTTCTTCGGTTATTCATAGATAGTTAGTATTAGATGCAGTTAAAAACTTTGTTAAAACATTTCAATGTTTATTTGACAAGAGAAGTATATTTATCCGACCATCGCGTGAAGTTTAATCCAAGTTTGAAAAAAACCAACTTTGCTGTAATATATGATTTCAGCTGAAGTAAATCCTTCGATATCCTCTCCTTTACCTTTTTATAGGTTCAATGAAACTGTATAATATGTAAATGAAAAAAGCGTGTGCATTTCACTTGTATCGCATTGTAGCTGTAAATAAAAATTTGATTAATCATTGCAAATTTCAACAGTTTCTTCGTGTTAGATGATTCGTTTTTAATTAAAATCCACAAACCCAATAACGAATTTCCGTGTCTATTGTACGATAGAATAATCTGCAAAGAACGTATTAATATTTCGAGTAACTTTATTTCCATCTAATTTAAATTCACGAAACGTTATTATTAACATGGATATTAATTAATGTACAAGATAACAACAAGCAAGATTTTTATCTCTTCAAGTTAATCTTCAAGTTGCAGATCGTAATACGGCGACCAGTGTATTTTGAACGATTAAAATCTATAATAAAATTTTATGGAATCGTGTGCAGCATGTAATGAAAAAGAATTATAACGCAGTCATTAAACGATAAATAATAACGAAAAGAAATACAATTTCCCCCGTGAAGTGCGTGATTTATCGCGAATCGACACAATCGCTCGCTCCAAATATCTTATCGTGCGTCACCTTTCTACGTCTATAAAAAGAGCACGGAGAATGTGAACTTGTAATAACGTGAAAAGAAGTCTGTAATCTTCGATCGTAATTATGCAACACTCTTGAAACCGGACAGACGCATCGACCTGAATCTTTGGTAACCATCAATTACTGTCCCACCAAATATAAGAACATCCTAACGATAAGATCGGCAGGAATGTTTCCTTGATGTCCTCGATCTTTGATCTACGACCGACCACCTGGCACACTGTATCTACTACCACGATAAATAATAGACGACGTAGTTTTTTGTATTACTTCGAATCAGAACGTCTATGAATCATCTACGAAATAAATCTTTCATCCGAAGCACGAGTTCGGCTGTGCTGAATATATTATGAGTATGAGAAATTCAAACGCTGCTCGAGGTCCGAGGAGTCTGAAACTCGGTTACAAGCTATTAAAGATTATTAAAGCTAGTCGCAAATTACGAACACATCGAGTATAATGATCGAGCAGTGAACAGAAATCTTTATACAGACGGTGTGTCAGTATCGATGGTACGAACGAGGCAATTGTGCATTTAAGAAACGAATCGAAGATACGGAACAGATATTTTTCGCTTGAAGCTTCGTTTCCGAGAAAATCGAACTTGCAAACTCGTTTAAGATGTGCGAATTTGGTTAATTACCAACTGGCTACGAGCGAATAATCAGCAGCAGATCATTCTGCATGCCAAAAATTTGGAATAAAATTGGTGTCGTTTAAGAGCTCGTTTAAAAGAAAAAGAATAGGCCAGGCACACGCACGCTTGATCAATTTTCAAATTTTGTTCTACGCTTTCGACTTATTTTCACGCGTAGGATAAAGTATCCTGTCGATTACTGGATCCTGCGTATTCCAGAATTATCCTACTTCAAGTATACTTGACAAAATCTCGATTTCCTCGACAAGGAAGCTACAAATGAGACAAATTTACTGTATATCTTTGATTTATTTTTTCACGTAGAATTCTCTTCGCCTCGTTTATCCACACTCAGACACCGGACTGTCCAATTTTTATCTATAAATGCGAATCATTGGAAAACAATAAAATACTCACTGTATAAGAGAAATGTGCAGACAGAAATTGAACCGAAATTGCATGCTTCTGAGAATATAATCTGATGTAATTAGCTTTTCTGCAAATGGATACGTAAAGATCGTACGAAGATGAAATTCGTCTTCTTAGATGGAATTGTATAACATTTAACGCATCGTCTAGACGTTTTCTACGAAAAATTATTAACCTACTTGCGTCGAGAAACCATATGTTTGGCAGAGATTTTAATTTAAGAAAAGCTTAGTAAGTCATTAATTTTCTATTTGTTTTCCCAACGTGCTAATGAAATTTCAAAATATTTTATATAAAACGCGGGATATACACAGTGGCTCAAATATTCCGATAGCGTAGAATTCTTTCACGAATATATTATGTGCACCGTACGAAACTTTTCGAAATTTCGTTAGTACTGTAATGAAAAACCACCACATATCGCGATTATAATAATAAAATTTATGAGATAATGAGATTGCAAAATGTTTCGTACAATGTACACATGGAAAAGTTTTTAGATGTGTTTAAATACTTTCGTGAGCTACTGTACATGAAAGTTTTCTACGGTAAGTGTTCAAATATTGTACTTTCACGAGCTTTTGTTACTGGATCGCAAGTTTACATGCTGTACTTATGCTACCGATTAGAGAGAAAAATATTTAAGGGTGTAAAGAAAAAACACCTCGAGGTACGAAAAGGTAATAAATAATAATAATATCTTCAGAACGAATCTTCTATAATATTTTCAGAACGAAATTCAAATATTCCAAACTTCTTGTAACGCAGTTTCATTTAACGATATAGTCACCATTTACTTCTACAACTCCTTTACTAACTTCTTTGCGCTCCTTTCCATTCTACAAACTCGTGCATTTCTTCTTTCTAAAAGCGTCGATTTTTTACTGGCAAAAAGTGAACTGATTACTCACCTGACATCGACATCATTTTCAAAATTGCTGTTTGCAAAGAAGCTTGACATTGGTCAAAATAGACAAAATACAATGAAAAAATAAATAACGCAGGACGGGACTTTTTAACACATCCTTCTTGCAACCCAGATCGGTTTCCTTCGATTATCTGATTCGTCGATTAATTATAATCGAATAAGGAACACGAAGCTGTTATCGTGTAAAAAAAGCACGCGTTTGCCGTTTCCGAGTGTCGGTTGAATTTGTTCGATTTGTATACCAAGCTACATAGATCAAACTTTCCGCTGATATTAACTTGACGCATTTGCATTTACAAACTGCTGACCGAAATTCGACAGCCAGTTCGCTGCTAACAAAAAAGCTGCGCGACTTTCTTGCACGTTTTCCGATACCTGATAATTCCAACGTTATCGAAATCTACGTTTCAGAAGGAATGGAAATTGCAGTAATTCCACGCAGAATGCACGTGTCCCACGTGTGACACGTAGCGCGATATCTTCGAGACACCAACGACAGAAACTCCAATTAATTCGCATAAACGAGTACACGAAATGAGGAACGTCACTACGTCCGCTCCAAGTAACAATAGATTACGACGAGTAATTGTTTCTGAGTCGCGCAATATTCTCGTAGGCCGCATTGTAAACGCCACAAAACCTTTTTGCTTTTCTGTCTTTCCACATTTACCGGAGCGGAAAATGTTGCCTATGCACACGTGTAAAATATGTCATAGCGAGTGGAATGGAAAGCGGGAAAATGCCTGTATCATTGATGTCGCGAGTCCAAAGCTTTAGCGCAACACGGACTCGCGACTTTCTGTAAAACGGCTTAGTACGTAAAATCAGATTTACAGAAAAATCACGAATTTGGATAAACACGCTGGAAGAGCCAACTACAGCGTGAACTGTCTTCGTATCATATTTATCTTTTGGAATAGCGTAACAGGATTTCTAGAGGAGTAAACAGGTAAAATATGTGTTAAAACGGGACAACTGTCGTAATTAAATTTACCAAGACGAATAAAATTGTCTGTTTTATTTTTGACCGAGTTTCGAAGAAAAGAAAACAACGTACACGCACTGTTTTGTTTTTTTTTTCTTTTTTTTTTTGTACGGAAAGATGGTATCAATTTAAGATTAATCCACTGATTGATTTTAAGGTATAAGAACCTCATAATTGATCCAAGTTGATGAGAAAATGGTTAGTTGGTTAAAATTTGTTATTTTTGCAAAACGACGATCAAACAGGTACAGTAGAAATTTGTAAAAGCTAAAAATTAAATTGAAAATGTGTTTGCTTTCAGAAATCTTTGACCTAAATTCGATTGAAAGATGAATTAGGTAGAATGTTCAGAAAATTGGGCCAAAAACCTGAATCCAACTTGTGCTAAATAACGAATATGATAAAAAGATAATTAAAACACTAATTTAGAGAGAACAGATATAGCAGGGAGAAAGAAAATGAATTTTATTATACAATAGTCAATTTGAATATTGAATATTCAATGCGCGATATTCATATATTGAATACTGAATACATAACTTGTTATTAGATATAATATCCATCATGATGCTGTTATAATGCAAAATGTATTATACATACATCGATATATTATGGAACGTTTTGTATAAAATTCCAAATCAGCCAATGATCTTCTCAACAACTTTCTGCTCGTAACTTTTAACGCAAATCCTAATAATTTCTTAAGAATTTTTCAAATTCATCTCATTTCTCGAACCGGTGAATTCGCAGACGATAATTTTTAATTAAGCGCAGCAAGTAATCATAGATTGTGCATCGAGCGAACGTTTATAAATTCGCGTATGTATTTTATTCCTGACAATTTTACAATGTGTGCCGATGACTAGGACGCTAAAATTGAAAAATATAAAAACACAGAGAAACCGCGCAATACTCAGGAACATATAAAATACACGAAACATAGTACTCGTTATGATATTTAATATGTAAAACAATTTTCTATCCAGGTTACATTTTTTACACTCTCCGCAGAAAAACATGAATTTTTGTAGATACGCGCGGTCCACCAGCGAATCGCAACGAAATTACGTCAAGAAAATTCGCGTACTCCACGATATCGTCACTCAGGCATCTTCCAATAGGGAAATCGTAGAAAGCGAAGCCTACAACGAATTGTCTTGACCTCGGCGATCGCACGCTACGATTTACCATGTATACGATAAAAAGTGAAATGAGAAATTGCACGATAAACCAGAGATCGACGTAGCATGGCGTTACACGCGTCTTTCTCTGATTTTATTTCACGCGCCAATTTGAGATCGCGACCGGCAAAGGTACGTTAGGGTGAAAAAATTAGAATAGCGCGAAAGGGAGACGACAGTGGATAACAACGGAGCGATTTTCGTTCTTAATTCAGAACGATTCAGGTCGGTTTCCAGCAACTCGTAGCTAATGTCGGCAAGCGGGATACCCATTCGGGAAATTGACCCATCCGAAACAGGCGACTATCAACGAACACGAGGAAGAAACACTGGAACAACCCTCTTTTTATGGACGCTCTCTCTTTTAGCGAACTGAAGCTGCTTGCCGTTGTTTCGTACTAATCGCGTAGGGAAAACGAGCTTGGACAAAGCTACCAAACAAAGAACCTAATAAATGAAACTCGTCGAGGTGAAATACCAATCTTGATCAAAGTATTTAACAAGGAAACAATAGCCTCGTCCGAAGGAAATGAAGGACGAAGAGGATATTAAAAACGTTCGAGGATACGAGGAACGAAATTAACGGAGCACGAGGAAAATACAGAGAAAATTGTGGCGAGAAGAAAGTTTGAGATTAGTAGTTTCGTATGAGTAGAGGAAGTATATTTGGAATAGCGAACTATCTAAAGAAACTATGGTGCAATTTGAAAAATAACCGTCCCGAGGCGTTGCACTCGTTAGAGTATCAGTCAGCTACACTCCGGCTATGTAATAAAGTAAAGTAATAAATATAACCCACAATGGATATTACCTCTTCCTATTCACTTTTTTATTTCTTTTAATTGCTCCACACTTTTTGCGAACGTCACTTACGATACCCTCTAACGTTTCCGCTGTATACTGTCGTTGCTTAATGTCGCTTATAGTTTGACGTTAACAATCGGCAATTTGAATGAACAATTTCTCGGCAATATGCGAATGTCTATATCGCAGAGGCAATAACAATAGCAATGGGAGACGCGCAAAGGAAGAAAGAAGAAGACACGCAAGAAACGTTTCATCGGAGTTTCGTCGTCGTTTTACAAGCGTCGATGCCAAGTGGATAAAAATTCGGCGAAGAAGAATCGGCAGAGTAACTGCGATAGGCTGATTTCACAAACGTCGAGACTGGACTCGATGCCCGCGGCGAAGGTTCCAATCGGAACCGTTAACGAAGCGAGATGTAAGTTCAGCATAAATCGAGGTTACGTTCCGAGATGAAAGAAGCCTGACAACCTACGATTTATCGCTGGTAATCGATGTTGTTTAGCCGTCAAGTCGCAACGTGGCAAGTTTCCGAGGTGTGCAAGCACGTCCGCGCGATCACTCTCCATTCGAAATAGAACGTCTCGCGGCGATGAGTTTCTGTCAGTCGATGACCTTAAAAGATGACAACTGTACTTGCGAGGAGGCACGAGACACACACGCGCGAATCGAAATCGCCTATACGCGCTCACACGCGAGCATCGTGATCCCTTCGGCGTCGAAGCTGATACATACTTCGCAGCTAGGGAAATGTGGCCAAGATTTGTCGCTGCTCGCTGGATATCGCCCGAGAGATAAGCACAAATCCCGAAGCTCGATCTATAGCGATAGCACCCTAGGAACACGGCGACCTAGTTCCGCAGAATTTCGAGATCGATGCGCGCAAGAATCGAACAAGAATATTTTCTTACGAGTTCGCTAGACTTCAGAAACGGTGTGACGAGTCGACATTTTCAAACAGTAACGCTTCTTCCATTTATCCACGTTACACCCTCCGTCCAGTTATTATTATTATTAGGCGTGGTTTCGGGGAAAATTAGGCAAACCTGTTTGCAATATCCAATAAATCTCACGTTACGACTTAACAAACCGTAAGTCGTTAGAGTGTCGTTGAAACATTTATGCATTTTTAAATCTGTAAATAAAAATTTCATCTACCAAATATCGTAATAAATGTTTTACTTTCAACGTTTTATACATTTTTTGCATGTTACAAGCATCGAGTATATTTTTGCATCCTCGAATTTCTCATAAATACAGAAAAATCTATCTACGCCTAGCTGATTCGAAGCTACGAACAGAACATAATATATTGCAAGTTATAACGAGGATTTCATAGACATTGAAATTTAATACTCTTCTGAATTGCTGTTAACTAACATTGACTTGTATCTTTAGATTTTACATTATATTTATTATTGTTTGATTTCATACGCTTTATGAACGAAGGTGGTAAGATTCAAATTTCTCGGTCTTCGTGGGATTTCAGATCAAAAAACAAGGGGCTTCAACGTATGAATCTCAATTCGTTATTTTGATACAACTCTCGCAATCGTTATCTTGCATGAACGCATAATTTTGATCGAACAATCGTCCCTTTGATAACCTAGATTGATCATTGAATTTTTCCTGGGTTCCTAATATTTATGACAAATTAATTACGAGATATTTCAAGTGTTTTTAATCGATTTTATTTAATTACTTTATTTATTCACTGTTTAAGAAAT
This sequence comes from Bombus difficillimus, assembly GCA_014737525.1. Lineage (NCBI taxonomy): Eukaryota > Metazoa > Arthropoda > Insecta > Hymenoptera > Apidae > Bombus > Bombus difficillimus. The sequence continues at coordinate 193,109 of JACXIT010000138.1, read as the reverse complement.
GAAATATTTCCGAGAAACGTTCCGGTCAAATATTTTTTCATCAAATACACCGAATATTCTATAAACTTTTCGTTCGATAAAAGATCAAAATAGATCGACGATATTTAGCTTAGTTCCATTTCAAAGCTGATACCCATAAGTTGAAAACTGACATCTATAAATAATCGGATCTCTTATTTCCTGAATCTCATTTCGATTTCCTTTAATTGCGGTGAAAGCATCAGAAATTCTTTACATTAACTCTTGAACGGTACTTTTTATTCGGATTACTAAGTTGTCTCTTTATAATTCTTTATAAACGTATTTCCTGTTTCTGGAAATTAAAAAATTGATACTCTTCGACTTGCCTCCCATTGGACCGTTACATCGAGCGAAAAATCAATGTATTATTATCTTTCGATCTCTTTGTATTTTTAAGTTAATTTCAAATTTGCAAATAAATTACAATGAAATTTTGAAGTATTTTTTACATTCATAGATTCATTCTTCGTGCGTTTGTATGCATCTTAGATAGAACACTAACACACTGTAGCAGAAATATAAAGCCACTATATACGTTGATATACCTCGATCTATTATGAAACTTTTAAGTCCGTAATCTTCGCGTGATTAATCTATGTACAAGTTTGTTGAAATTTCACTGATAATATGCACACGTACGCGCGATATCTAGCGCGTAAGTGCAGAAGCCCTGTTACTACTTATTTCACCTACTCTTTTATCGCAGCTACTCTTAAGCTGCGTTTTTACGTAACAGTAAAACAGCCATGGTTTTTGCTGTCGTAACTCTGACGCTAGAAAATCAAAGCTGCTAAAATTACTTGACACCGATATCGCTACAGCGAGTCCAATACGACATCTAGTTTGCGCGACGACAAAAGTCATAATATTTAGTACCATGACCGTAAAATCACGATTTATCGTTAGGTGGAAACGTAGCTTTAGGCTCGCTGGCCCGAAGACCCAGAAAAACGCAGGAAGCCAGTCTGAAAATCGCTGCCAATCGACTCACCCACGCTCCAGAACAGTCTTACTGCTTTAAATACAGTTCCACGAATAATTTCACATACAGCTTCGTTCTACGTCGAGTTTTCTTTTCTCCTTCGAACGTAAGCTACGCGGGCTTCGTTGCTAACAAAAATCAAATACTCTCTGTACAAATGCAACAAAGAGATCCAACAACGTCCAAGACGTCAAATACGGTCACCTGTTTTCATTGAAAACGATCCTCACCGTCAGTTTCCGGATATCGCGGAAGACATGATTCATTCACGATCGATGTTTCGTAACTGGTATTATTGGTGAAATTTTAGAGAGCGTGTTAAGTATTCGCGAGTATTCAATGTCTTGTGAAAGGAAACTAACGCGGAATACAATCTTCCTGTTCTCGAGGCTCGAGTCCGGTCACGTTCACGCTCGGCGACACATTGAAGCGGTAAGTGTCGATGGACTTGGTCTGGACTTAGCCGGTTCGTCTGCGTTCCCATAAGCGTATGTCATCGCAGGCGACACATTAGCACGTCGCACCTTAATGTACCACCCTGCTGTACACCGTCGATTTTCCCGCGGAACGCTCCGTCCTATTTGCCATGCCATTCAGAATTATCATTTTAGCCCTACGTATCTTTCCTCCGTCTAAGCGCAGCTACCGGCAAAGAAACTACAGTGGAACATCGAGTACTCGCAGACCTATTATCCGAATGTTTTGCTATTCGAAACGTTCTACTAGCCGAACAATATCTCTCGCTTCTGTAATTTTACTCTTTGCATATCGTCTTTACGATTTCATATTTTTCCCATTACTTTAGTATGAAGGTAAAAATATCGCACGCGTTCGTATCTCGTGTACGATAAGATTATAATCGGAAACGTGTAGCGTTGAGCGTTCAAAGAAGATAAACAATATTTCAAAAGCTAGATAAAAGCGCGCGAGTGTTGCAAAAATTGCAAGAAATCTTCGATTGATACGAGATAAAATATTTATCCAAATATTGACGCCAACGTTTGAAGTCCTGACGTTGGAATCAGAAAATTACAACGAAAGTAACGATGAATTAGGTATCTTCTTATTTCGAAGCGATTGTGGCGTTCGAAGACTCGGATGATTTCAGACATAAACAGAATGTAATTAGATTCAGCTTCAATGCTGTAACTAGAACTTAGTAGTAGAAAAGATATGCATAAATAAGGAAAGGAATTTGTGAACGAGTTAGAAAATATTTCATTTATATTGTACCCTATTCTTTGCAATATTTTTGTATTATTCTTTTTGAAATATAGAATAATATTTGCAAGAAAATTTCCTCATCCAAATAATCACGCCTTCTGTTATTTTCGAGTACTTGAGATTCTACTGTCAGATCCCGCGGCCAGACATTAAGAACGAAGAACGCCTAAACTCTTCACTCGCTGGCAGGCTCAAACCACTTTACATTCGATCATCTATAAGAGTTTCTTCGTCAACGCTGTAGTTTCACACATTATGCTCGCTGTCTGAATTACCATGAAAATAGAAATAGAAATAAACGTTTCGCTCGTTAGACTATTATTGTCAAGGAGCTTTCTCGAAAGGAGTCTACAGGTTGAAACATAAACGGCGAATGTAGTTAAATTATTCTGCGAAATTTTTACTCATTATATTTTGTAAATATAGAAAGTGAAGTTCTTCAAGGGTCAACCTAGTCAAAACCAATAATATCCAGTTGATATTAAAAAAGAGAAAATATTAAAACTTCCAACGTGATTCGCTCGATTCAATATTCTGTCTTATGCTTCCTTCTTGTAGAAAGTTACGAAGAGACATCTATACGTATTAGGACACTTACAAAAGATGAGATAGACCTGACAAATTATTAGGGTCTGTTCGTTTATAATTAACATGGACTATATAAACAATCCATATACTTTATATCGTAACAACAGTATCATAGATAGCAAAGTTATATATTTTTTCACAGTCACTGTTTTCATTAATTTTGACATTGCATTACATCTTCCACTGCATTTTCTTATTTCTTGCTTCCACGTATTCTGCATACAAATGATTTCACGAGCGAGATTCAAATTTTGTAAACCTCAGCTTCCCCTAGCTACACGATTCGTCAAAAATGTTCTCCATGAGGTTTATGTTACAGTTCGCGAGGAAACGCGTCAGCGAGAGGCGTAAATTCTCGCTACGATTTTGATAGTCGACGCCGCGAATCAGTCGTTCCCCTGTTTCCATTAGGATAACGGAAGTAATTCAAATGATTGTACACTGAATTAACAGGGTTAATATAAGCTTCTATTTTGAACAATATTTAAGATTATAATTAACACGTTACAAATGATTGAACGATGATACGACTAGTTTATTATTACAATTCGACTCGACTTTATAGTATTTCTCGACGTATTCGTTTCACTAAGCGACCTCGATTTTATTTCTCCGAACCTCTCGATGCGTTCGATTTGACTCGTATGATACCGATTGCCCTTCGATTCTTTCCTTTGTCTTCTTTTGGAGACGACCCCCGCCGCGCTCGGATCTCGCGACCGTTCGCGCCTATGACCACGTATGCCACCTTTTTCGTGTAGGTAAAATAACGAACCGAAGGCGAATCGACGTTTCTAGAATTCGCTGCTTGACGACAACTATGCGTTTATCGCTACTTTGTGTATTTCTCGACGGTCATGTAAGGCGACACTGTAGTACCAAGGGAGACGGTTAGGAACACGGTCTATAGTGAGCCTCGGGGCGTAACAGTTCATATGAGAACGTATAATCCACAATTTATTGCCTTTCGTAAATGATTTTCCTATATTTGTGCTTGAACGCGTATAATACTAATCGATTATCTTAATTACAATTCTGATCGACTAATCCTTTGAAAACCTAGATCGATTATCTTTTTTTCCGACCACGGTCGGTGTCCTAAATTCGTCAACAGTATAACAAATTTCCTTACCGTAAAAAGCAAAGACAGACTACCGTTTGAAAATAAGCCTGCAAGGTGCAAGTACCGGTAGATTTCAATCGGCACGATTGAAACGACTGATACGCGACAAATAAGCGGCGTAATAAAGGCCTGAATATGCAAACGCAAATTACACCTTACGAATTGATTTAACCGCCGTTCTGGTATAGTCAGCAGGGAAGGATCACGAATTCGTTTGGTTGACGTTAACGAGCGACGATAAAATATCAATCTAGCCAGAAGTCACGCACGTATGTACAGACGACGAGATATTAACGACGTATTAGCACGTCACATCTTGAAGCACCAGGACACGGGACATTGCAAATTTCCCGTTCCGGCAACGAGTCCCACTTAGCGGACCACCGAGGATTTCCACGTCAGTTGTAACTAGAACGTGGCTTGTTGCTAGCGACAGCGGCACCGGCTTTGTTCCTGTCAGACCAGAGTTGCGCGTTGCATACCATGGATCGCACCGCGCGCGCTTTTCTTTCGCCCTTTAATTAATGCGACTATCCAACAAAATTGGAACGTCGACGCTGGCTACGATTTATACGAAATCGATACAAACTATTGCAGTTACAAAAGCCGAAATTACTTCGCGGAGATCGGATGAGATATATAACTAGACTGGAAAAATGAAAATACCATAAAACTGTCGTTTCGACATACAGCGGAGCACGGCGGAACCATTCAAACTGGAAACTTTTCGTCTACGCGATATATAAAACATTTTGAAATTTCATTAACGCCGTAACGAGACACGACTGTCGTGTATAAAAGTCAACGTTTATCAGTTTCATCGTTGAAGAAAAGTTCATTATCCTTTTATATATATCCGAGCTATAGATAGGATAGCAATTTCTTTCAAATTGCTATAGAAATTATGTTATTTGTAAAAAGAAATAATCTTTTAAACCGGTTGGAATTTCGATAAACCGTGTAGTTAACTTTAATACGCCATTGACGAGGTTTCATGTAATCGATTTAAATGTCGTTACATCTGTTGATCATTGCTTTCTTATTAATTCATACGTTTCAATAATATCCGCGTATTGTTAATCAAAATATGATCATGGACTTCTCAGCGACAGTAGAGTACGTTCACAGGTTTGAAACACCGTTTAATGACGATTTTACAGTAATAAAACATTTACTTTCTGTATCTAAAGACCCGTTGGAAAATCGAATAATTTCTTCCCTTAAAAGATCTTCGATAAACCGTGTAATAGATATTATCTCGAACAGACGCGCAAAAATATTATTTTAGATTCTTTTGCCCAGTTAACTCCACAACAAACAAGAAATTATTATCCACCATATATCGATTAGTGTACAGTAAATAGCTTATTTTATCGGGAATAAATTTACAATTTAATTATTTTTCTACGTAAGAAGGCTGCTGAACCGCACGGTGGTAAGGAAAAAGGCGAAACTGATCTTCTGAGAAGCGGAAGCATATACATCGGTGCTGTGTACACGGAGAAAGTACAGCGTAGAATGACGTAGATCATGCGATTCAGCTAATAATCCTTCCCTTTCTTTTTTTCTTTTGCCGACCAATATAATGACATACTGCAACAATCTTTCTTTCTACCTTTATTCATTTTTTTTCTCAGTTTGCGCGCTAGTGCGCACAAACCACACGCAAAGTTTATTTATAAAGTACTAACGAGCTTCAGCGGTAGGTAATTTCACAGATGGTTATTTCTACTCGGTGATTCGACCTAACGTGAAAACCCACCACGGTTTCTCCGAATTTCTATCAAAACAGTCTCGCGAATGTGGTAACTTGTAAGCTCGTCCCGTGTAGCTTGTACCAGCTATCGTTATTACTATTGAGGATCGCTGCGCGAAATTAAAGGTTTACCGGAACTAATTCACTTAACCTTAACCGATCCACAGCAATTTTTTTTCACGGCGATGAAACAAGAAAGGATATAGTATGGAGCGCACGAGTGAAGAAAACGCGTTAACGCGTTAACTATCGCGCAAATTTTATGCAGGCTGAGTCATAGATGCGCGTCCGTATTTCAGAATGTGAATCTGCACACTATAATAGGTTGGAGACATAAAACGACGTCGTACGAAGGTATAGCGACGGAGAAAAGAAAGTTCAAAGAATAAAATGAAGAAACGACATTGCAATTTTGCAAAATTATAATTAACCAAAGAAACGAATGTATAATATACAGTGGCGCGCAAACGTTTCCAGGTAGATTCTTCGCTTAGGTTGGAAAACTATTTGAAAGAATTTTAAGGAATATTGTACAACTATGTACGTTATGACGTTTATGTATTATACTTTCTTCTCTTATTTAACACAGCCTTGTACCCAATGTTACTTAGAATTCTTTTCGATATCGCTTTTCGAACAATTTATCTGACCACGCTTTTTCGCCAAATTTTTACACGCCGCTGTAATTGTATGCAAAAAATGTACGAGCGTTTAGTATAGAAGAAATGTTTCACACAAATTACTCATATACACGTGTCAATTTGACATTTTCTTCCATTCGGCAATATGTTTTATCCTGGCAGTCGCGACAGATTGAAATATATTACGCGAAAAGATTTCATTTTTGCAAAATATTATATTATATTTGCAGGTTTCTTCTCTCACGATATTAACTACGTCACCTATATTATCAAATATTTTTCAGTCCGTGAAATTCATTACATCTTATTTTAATAATCTTGAAAAATTTCATAACGTGGGTCCACGATGGTAGTCGACGTTTATTAACGGAGCCGAGGTAATTATCATAGGCGTACTTTGACTGTCGTCGATGCAACGTTCTCAATGAAAAGGTTAAGTTACCAGTGGAAGCTTATAAAGAACAACTTACTGATTCCAGCGTAATTCGACGACGGTTACTTGAATATCCCAAACGCGATATGTATTACGTTGCACGTGAATGTATCCGATACTTGGCGATACTTAACGGGATCGTATCAAGTCTTGAGGTATTGATGTGCTGATACCGTCGAACGTATTCCAACTTTGCATACCGTACACACATATACCATTTGCCGGACAATTTTTAATGATCTAATTTTTAATTCTCCAATTGAATTTCTTTTTAATTTAATTGTCAGTGAAAATCGTACTTGTAACTCAACGTTTCTTACGGAGAAGTACTTTAATACGGTACATGCATAGAGAGATATAATACAACGTTCGCGCGGAATTTCCACCAAGAGACTTACATTTGGATATTAAACTGTACAGGACGATAACTGGAAAAGTCTGACAAAATTTCGTTTTTTATCTTTAGCCTATTATTTTCGTCGGTAGCGGAAATCACCAGTGGCTTATGGGTCGCAGGTTAAAATCCGTTTACGTGATTGCAACGCTTTGTTAATACCTAGGATACATGTAAAATACTATAAAACCTATACAGGTTAAAAAAAAAAAAAATGCAAAAATAAATACGAAATACCAAATTTTCCAAAATAAAAGTATCGAGCGTTCCTCGTGTCTACGTTACAATTAATATTTCCATTAAATATTTATGGTAATACGACCAAACTTATGCTTCTACTTCCATACAGATTATCGCTCAAAATAGTTCAAATATTTATGCTTCCTTTTTGAAAGTTAATAAATTAAATTAATTTAAAGCATTTTACCAATAGAAGCAAAGTCTGATCATTTATCTATTAATAAATTATACTTGATTAACTATAGATACATTGCAAAAATTATTATCCTAGAAATCTTCATTCCTCATTTGCTATAATAATTTGCAAGTAAAAATATTTGCAAATTACGTAATATTTTCATACACGCGCTTGCATAATATGGCCAGCAGTAAATTAAACTAGAAAATACGCGTACATATCGACTTTCTAAATATCCTTCTTAATTAAAATTTCGAATCAAACTCAATATGGAACATGGGCTCATAGAATTAAACGAATGACGTATTTTTTCATTAAATTAATAAACATAATAATATATTGAATGTTGTAGAACTCGAACTTTAGTCTACTTGTTGTGTTTCAATATTACCTTTCCTTTTCTACTTTATGTCCATACTTAAAAAAAATGTCGTAAATTGCATGAATAATTGGAAATAGCAAGTATTGGTTACATGTATTTCTACCTCACATAACAAGAGACTATGAAAAGTACCTTTTACGTTCAGAAATAGAAGTTTCATCCAGTAGAAGATCGTTAAAGCTAATGCATTTTTGCATCTTTAGATTTCCCATAATCCATATAAATATCCACATATAAATCCAACAAATCCACGCTCTGATCATGATACTTCTGGAATGACAATTTCTAAGAAATTACGGTAGAACCAGCTATCTCATTAAATATCGTGGACATACACTTGTCTGTGAGACACAAACTAGCACATTGTGTGTACTGTCAACCATTGTCAGTTGATTTTTATACTGTACACCAATATGTCAAAACATCAGCGTTTCAATTCGAAAAGAGACGTGAAATATTCGTGGGGATTCTTTCTCGATTAGCCAATTCATTAAGCAAGACCATAACTGAAATAACAGCGTCTCGTGCGATTGGTACATCGACCATTTGTGACACTAAAGAACGAAAGTGTAAAATTCCGAAGAACACGACATCTCCACAAACGATAACAGAGATAGTCGTCAAGTTAACGTACAAATCGGAGGAAGAAACAAAAAGAAAAGTCTAAAAAGCATAGACAATTGAGTAGCTCAGTTGGATTGGGAGAACAAAGACGACAGAAACGCACGTATTTTGTAAAAAGTTCCAATTTCTCGTTAACCCGCAGTTGAACACGATTCGGTTCGGATAATCGACGTTCTATGGTATTTACTTTTCCCTACAACTTCATTTCTCTATTCGTGCCATTTTACGACATACTTATTACGCTACGAACGTAACACGTTGCACTTAATGAACGAAGAAGCGAACGCTTTCCTAATAGCAAGTCAATGATATGGAGCGCAATGGAATGGTAGACGAAGCGGTTGGCGAAACATCGAATACGCTGCTTAGCCCCGGGAATGGATAAACACCATGGAACGACGTGCAAGTACAGGATATGGAGGATACTGGCGGTCGAACGAGCGGCGAGGTTATTAACAATATCGCGTAGCCCAGTAATTCTATTGTAACGTTCTCCCTCTAGCATGCTCAGCACACACAGCCGAGACTTATTGTTCGCGGATTCCACGAGGTTTTCACATAATGATACGTGGACGCAAGCATGTACGCCGCAAACTCACAGTACATGCCGCGCACAATGGAACGATTTCGCCCGGTCTACGGCTAAGCTTCTATGATTCATATTAGAGGACAAGGTTCCTTGCTACCTCCGCCTTTTTGATACGTTATTATGATATATCTTCCATGGATTAAGCGGCGCGTGCACGCGCCCGTATTTCTTTTTTCTTTTTTTTTTTTTTTTTTCTTTTTTTTAACGAGCCAATTTCACTGGGTCTAGAAAACGAGAGCGAAATATCGAGGAAAGATGCAACGGAGATCGCAGAGGAAAAATGATAAATAGGCCAGACTCGACCGCGACTGGATAAAACGAGTAAAACTGGAACCTATTATTATTTCCAAAACTGTTCAAAATTTTCCCAATGCAGCATCGGTTGCTGCCGGTTGGCTTAATGCGTGAGCAAGATACGACACACGTGTTTCCTGATCTGATTTTCAACGGACTATAAACTTTATAATTATCGATGTTTAGATGAGTACTCTTTGCTATGAATTATGCTATTTGTCGATCGGTAAACTGTATATTTATGAGATTGCATACTGAGGGAAAATCAAGCTCCGAGTGATCTTGGGATTTGTTGTTAATTTGCTAAATTTCGAAACGACTTGCTTGTAACGATAGAAGATGTGATTCGTGGTTTTCTTCCATTACAATCTTCAAAGGACAGATACTCATTGAAAAACACAGAAGGAAACTAGGCTGAGTGTATTTTTGCTGAGTTTTTGTTCGAATGTCTGCTTGTAACTAAACAGGAAAATCTTAACATGACGGATGAAAATGAAAAAAAAAGCTTCAAGATTTACCTGTAATTGACAGACGGGAGAAATAGCAATTACGATTATTACGATCGTTTAAATGTAATCCAGAGAAATCGTATACGCGGTATCGAGTAATACGTTTCATTTTCGCCAGACGAAACTAGCAATTTATTGTTACACTTTCACAGTTTTATGTTTACAGGTAGGCGATCGTAAGATGAACGCGGTAAAACAGCGATGGAACATCGCCGAGAGGAACGTTGGGAATGTAAAGAGTTGAAATGGTCCGTGCATCGGTCATTTTTGAGATACAAGGAAATACAACATGAAAAATATCGAAAGCCAATACAATTAAAAGCTGAGATTCAAAAGCCGATTCCACTTGCCGCGAATCGATCTACAGTTTCCAATGCACTTCGCTCCAATGTTATTTCAGCCTGATTCGGTAACGAGCGAAACAGCCGATGCAGCGAACGATGTAGCGATTGAAGAACGTTAGCGAGATCATTTTTCTCCCTCTAGCAGCGGGGCATTAACTACCGTTGCTGCGCCAATTACGCTGTGTCCTTTATACTTGTATGGAAAAACCAAATGGAGAGAACGTTCGCAGTGTTATCCTGTTTTTCCACCACTACGGTAGCGGGCGAAAGCTTAAGACGACTGCCCTGTTGATGGATCATCGCGCTATGTCATACGTAGATACCAAATAACCAACAGTTTGTAGTTGTCCTTGCAATCACGTTTGTGTGTATACGGAAGACCAAAATATTATTATGGGAAGAATTCGTCACCCTAAGTGAAAACGTACGTGTCTGAACACTAGTGCCAGTGTATTAAGCCAGATGAAGAGCAGATTAAAGTTGCAAGAAAAAGATTTGTTCAAGATCTTGTAACAAGATACGGGCTTCACTCTTTAAGGACCAAAGAATACAAAGTAATGTGTGAATGCGTTCAATATAAATAAAGTGATAAAGTTATTGTTTTATTAAAATAGAAAAAATGAATGAGAATAATAGATGCGAAGCCCACTAAAGGTCAGAGGTAGAAAAAGAAGTTTTTGTTTCATTATGCTGTAAAATTTGTCAATCTCTTCGAACTCCATAGAGTTGTAGAACCTAGACAGAAGTAGGATTGATCAAAAATATTGCGTGTAATTGAGATATGTGTAATTTTGTGTGCTAGACTAGATTAGTCGCATGGTAGTGACACACGTATGTGAGTATCAGTGTATGGAAGTATGTGTGTGCACAGGATCTCGAAAAACCGATGAATGCAACTGTTCTGTTGGTAGCGTGGTAGAGACGATGCTGAGACGCGTGCAAATGTATATCGGAGAAGATCCTGAACATCGTTTATTAAATAAATCTGAAACTATTTTGATATAAATTCTAAGCGTAATCCAAGTGTTCCTTTACTTTTATTTCGGCGATTAAGATCCATAATTCTCAACAACATCCCTAGAATTTCTTCTTACGATTACAATATGAGTCGAATAGAGTTCGGTAATGAGAATTGGCTGAAAAGAAGCTTGGCTTATAAATGAAATGTCGCGAAATATCATTTCTACGTTATAATATTAGAAACAAATAAAATACTATTTTAAAAAAAAAATAGATTTAATACAGTTTGACTGTGGAATTCAGATATAGTTCCATTTAAAAGCTCGAAGATCGCCTCGACATGTCAGAGGCATACATAGTCAGAGTCCACATAGACAAGATCTCCGACCACCATAAAATGTCCCCCTCGAAACAACGTTTTCTGCTTGAAATACTTTCTTGAATAACGAATATTTCGCCAGAGAATTGCGTGAAAAACTTCAAACAGCACGTGGATATAGACTCGCGCTCTTTACAAACGACCACGAGACATTCGAAACATGAATTACACTTGAGAAGACGAGCATGAAACCTTCGATGCTGTATCTACCCCGTTAGTTTAAGTGGTGCTTGAAATTAATCGAGCAATAACAAGGACGTTTAATACAATTGCCATGACAATTCTTACAATTGTCACGTATAACGCGTCGAATTTATAATAACAATTGGTAAACTTGCGTGAGAGACACGAGCGGAGCTAGCAATCTGTGCTGAGAGGACAAAGAAATTCTTGCATTCGCAAGTAGAAAAATTGTTGTACTATGAAGAAGGAAAAAGGATTTTTCTAAACAACAAATACTATTGGAAGATCTGAGACAGCTTGTAAGCAGGCATGGTATGCATTTAAAAACGTGGATGCTATTAAGATAAAGCAGAAAGTGGTAGACCCCGTAAAAAACTAGAGAAAAGATGAGCCGCACTCATCCAACGTTTATCTAAAGAGGATCGTTTTCGGAATACTAGCGGCGTTCAAAGTGAAATCTGTCCTCCGAGTGATCTAAACGTTAATTTGGAGACGTTTTCGTGATTTTGGGCTCGAAGAACGCGTGTATCGGAAGAAGAAAATATGTATTAGGTTGTCCGGGAAGTGTCTTTCTTTCGCAAACGTGTTTTTTACAACAGTGCAGCATCATACAAACGTGAAACCACAAGTCTGTAAAACTTAGCGGTGTTTATCTCAACAGAACAAAATGAATTGTACGTAATTCGACGAAATAATATAAAATAAAAAACGTGCGTCTGTTATTTCCTCATGAAACGAAAGAAACTTTTCGGACAACCTAATACATATTCGATTGTGCAACTGTTGAAAATGATAACTACGGTTTGCTTTCGTGGATGCGCGAATTGCACGGTACAAGCTCGGGGAAAAGTGTTACTTTCTGATGAATTTAATGTGCTGCAAACAGAACGAAACTCGATATATAATAGTCTTCAATAGTATTAGGTTGTCCGAAAAGTTTCTTTCGTTTTATAAGGAAATAATAGACGCACAATGTTTTTTGTTTCATATTAGTTTATTGAATTATGCACGAACATAATAATACGAATAGAACGAAATGATTCAATAAAATAATATAAAACAGAAATTGTTGTTCATTTATTATCGCTTTATGGAACGAAAGAAACTATTCGGACAACCTAATATATCTATACAATATAGAGCAAGAAATAATTGATCGAAGAGATAGATTTGTCTCAAGCTTTTTCCCCACTGCTATATCTTCAGAAGTACCATGTTTGGCTGTATCAGGAGCAAATTGAACAACTCGGTGAAACAGAAGAAACACACTGTAGGACAGAATAGAAGAGCAACGTAATTTCCGTTTGCTTTCGCTGTTTTGTTGACACTGGCGTTTTCGTTTCATTCGTACACGTGCGCACTGTGGGGAAAGTGCTGACCGACGTGATCGTCCAGTATTCGAAAGCACAACCGACGCTTGATAACAACTTAATTGTTCGACGCGCGAACCAATTCAATTCTTCTTTCGAAGAATTGTGCGACGTAAAAAAGAGAATACGAGAAATAGCAAGAAACAGCAAGATCTAACTTATCTATTTAATTAAATTCTCTTCTCCGTTTAATTATAATTATTTAATAATCTCGACTGATTATGCGACGCTTCTTGAAAGAATTGTTGGTCGTCAGAGTCTATGAAATCATCGATAACTTACTCGATTTGTGAATTTGTAAATGTTCGCTGACATCGTCGTAGTTGATCTTAATATGTATCGTTAAAACAAAACTCAATAGGTAAGTTATCGTTGGCCTGTTATTTCCTTTACATACAACTTTATCATCGTGCAACTGTTTCCGCGACCTTGTACTAGCATATGCCTTTTGTAAGTTCATTAACATACAATAATGTGTCCTTTTCTCGATGGCTGTAAAATAAACACCAAGTACACAAATTTTTACGTATTACTGGAATAGTACATCTTCACATAGTTATTATTTTATTATGTCCGACCAGTTTCTACTTGAATCCATCGTAATTTATTTAATGAAAGCAACGCTATCGACGAACAACGCACGAACCGAGATTGTTTCAGCATCTACGTAATACTTAAAAAAAAGCTGTGATTGCCGCGAATAATCTAAATTTGGTATCTGAATGATTAAAAAAAGATAATGATTTATTCGCCATATTCTATTAAATTCATAACTCAACTGTCAATATAGCTAGATATGAAAGGTTTCAAAATTTAATTGCTCGTGCAATATTCTCAATGTTGGATAAATCACGTTTGTTTTAACGCGACTAACAAGCAAATGTTCCTAGCGAATTATTGCTCGTTTCGTTGCTAAGATTTATCAGAACAAACGATACAGTAAAATGATTAATCTTCTATATTTTGATTTACTTCTAAGCGCAACATATTAGTTACGATAATATTAAGTTACGAGTGCAAGATTCTTAATTAACGCAGCTATTCTTAGCTGGATGCTTAATTAAGCACCTAAAGCGCTAAACTTCGACCTTGGCACGCTGCGCGTCATATCAAAGTGCGAGTAGGCGAGTATTTATCACCGTAAGCAACTTCAACAGGCCGATATCAAGAATAGAAATGACGTACGTTAAGAAGTGCATCTGGAGGCACGGTATGCATAAATTTGATAGAAAGTTCAGTCGTAAGTCGGAGCAATGTTGTTCGCTAACAGGATTTTCCGAAACTTGTTCGGCGAGTGAACGAGATAAATGACGGTATCGGTTTTTCCTATACATCGTTCCCAACCGTATACGGTGAATGTGTCCTTTTTCCAGCACGTTTTTCTATCATCAACACATACATCGCGCTGGTTATAAAAGCGGCCAACCTGTCACATAATGTTTTTTCTACGTCATCGAACGTAGCCGCCCCGTTAAGCGACCTTCTTCGCATACCGCAAAACCCTGTATCCCGTATAACACGTTTCAATCTCCGCCCCATCGATGCTGCGCGCCTGTGCTTGTTTATTATGTCCTATTCGACGACCCTTCCGCCCACGACGTTGGTATTAGAAAGAAATCGCTGAGACGCTTAGACTGACAAGCGGATCCACTTTGGCCCTTTCGATCTTCCCGAAATCTCTTCACGCACGCACATCTTTCTACTAAATAAAAATCATCGCAATTTTTACATCCTTTTTCGTGCTCGTTTCGTTCTTTTTTTTTTTTTTCATTTTCCTCAAGATAATTTACAATTTGCTTGTGAAAACATTCGGTAAATTGGTATAACGAGGTGCAGTAACAGCTCGCATACATGTTCCCGGTAATCCACAGCTTAGAGTTAGATACATCTGCTCGTAGATTATCGAGTGTCCTGGTTAATCAGATCACCGAAACGTTCCTTGCTCGGTCTCCTCGACGCACGTGCAGAGTATAAGCCGTTTGCTGGTAGATTTCGCTGGTCCTCTAATCTCTTTTTATATTTCATGTGACTTTATAATTTGTCCAATGGACGTTAAGTAAACGCTTATATGCCAGGTTGAGTTACAAAGCGCTGTGCCATCTCGGGAGGCTCTTCTTTTTAGGTCGACAAATCAGTAGGACGTTTCCTTCTTTCAGCGGAGATTATGTACGTTAAAGAACTTAAATGAGTAATTCTACGATATTACTTATTCTCTAAAACAAATATATATGTATAATTACGAATGTGAATTATCGCATTATTTTCCCCTTTCTTTCTTAAATATGCAGAGATTTAAATAGAATGCAGATTTAAGAAGAAAGTGCTCGCTACCAAGTAATTATGGTTATTTATTGGGTTTCAAATTGGAAATTACATTTCGATTAGCGATTAAATCTGTACTTTCGAATTTTCATACGTATTATACGCGCGTAGATCTATTTTTTCTATTTTTAAAATACCTGAGTATGTGCAGGTTTCTCGAGATACTATGAATAAAAATTTCTACATTATACATCGCCTTCGAGTAAGTAAAAATTCTCACTGTTTTACAGACAAACGTAGGCATCGCAGATGCAATCAATCGCAGATGATGGGTTCGATCTGGTAGAGATGCGGGCGATATGACGCGTGAAAAACATAGAATCTCTACAAGATATGCAATTGAGTTTAAAAAACTCTATTACGTAGCTCTTGTAACGTGTAACGAATGCGGAATATTCTAACGTTCGTAGCTTAGATCGCGGCTCGAGCTTTCAGAATTCTTCTCATGCTTTTCTAATGAAACGATACTCTTATGTCTAGTATTATGAATATTCATTGAAAATGTATATAATTTGTTTATAACGGTTTATATAATTCTTAAACTTTAGGAAAACGATCCGTCTAAATACCATTATGCGGAAAATGTATCTTATTCTATTTTGCCTTTCGATATTTCTAACGTTTATGCTATTTACAGTAGGTATTTTGTTAGGATTAAAAATAATTCAGCAGACCATCAAATAAAATTTCTATCTGAAATATCTAAACTAAGAAGATACGGTTGTTATAAGGTTGTTCTTTTACAGACACGTGTTTTACAACAACGCATCTTTATACAAACATGAAGCCTAATCTGTCGAACGTCATGATCTTTATTTTGATAGAACAATTTCCTTATAAAACGAAAGAAACTTTTCGGACGACCTAATACTAAACATGATTCAAATGTATATGTCGCCTCGAATGCGCGCCATACGCACCGAACGTGTTAACACTAGAACTACCACTCCAATCAAATTGACTAGTTTTACAATTTTATTTTAAAATTCCTACTTCATGTTATATTTCCTTCGTGTTATATATATATTTATATTTATATGGATCATACGTAATTCGATAAAATAACATAAAACGAAAAATGTTGTGCATCCATTATTTCCTTACAAAAGGAAAGAAACTTTTCGGACGACCTAATATTTACGTACATCATAAATGGAACGCGTAAAATACAAATTTCATATTTTTATTGCTGCTAAATGGTAAATTTTCCGATACAATACTTACAACGGTAAGTTAAACTATCTAAGAACAAGTCCATTTTCTCACCTTACTGCTATCTCCATTCGCATTGAATTCTTCTTTTTCAGAGATTTTAAATTTTCAGAGATTTTAAATTTTCAGAGAGATTAAAACATTTTTCGCAATATCTTAAAGACTCGAAACTGATGTTGCATCTATCTTACAGAAGTTACTGTATACTGCATTATTTAATTATTGCTATCTTTCCCACATCCGGATACTTTGCCAACATAGTAACAGTTCCTGTTATCTGCTGCGATACTGTTTCCTGCTCGTCGACTTCAACTTCAACTTTGTTTCAACTACAAGTTCTGCCAAGTTGGTTTCTTTTCCGTGTTTCCGAGTTTTGATCTCTATGCTATTAATTCTACTACGCAACAGCAGATTTTACAAATTCAACTTCTTACGTAGTTTTAACATTTCCTTAGTTTCTTAGTGGCAGAACGAAAGATTTCCCAGATGATTTCTACAGCTCTGTTCGAAATCTTCGATACGTTCCTTCTACGTTTTTAACTCTAGAACCATCGATGGTCGATATCTAACTATGGCACAATTCGCTAATTAAATAATTGTACGATGTAAAAGTAAAAGTAGGAAATGATGAACATGAGAAAGTACATCTAGTCATGTTTTTTGTCTCGATAAAATGAAATATTAACCCTTTGCACAGCGAATTTTATTTCAATTTCGTTACCAGCTGCTCCCAACGCTTTTAAGTTTAACTAAAAAATAAGACGATTTAAATAAATAAATGAAGAAACAGATTCAACGCTATTGTTGTATTTTGTAATTATTTAGCGTATGATATATCCTGAAACGATTTCCAGGACGCAATCCTGCTTTTCTTTCGCACGTTTCACAAAAAAACGATGGGACTGAAAGAACGTCGACTGGGACTCGACGAAGCAGCTCCTGATATAAAAACTGATATCGAGTCACACTCGACATAGGAGTGCAAAGGGTTGATATTAGCAGATATATATTAATGGCAAATATATTCCCATATTTGCACGATTTTAGTAATAATTGCGAAACTAAAAAATTCGACACGGACCATGCCCGCTGGTTTTGTAGTTGAGAAACTTGGCAAGTTGGCAGATTTCAGGTCGATCGATGGCATAAAAAGGAAACACGTAAATTAATTAAGCTGATAAAATTCACACTACGCGATTACCTAGTCCACATAAAGCAAGTTCTACGTTCCGATAATATGTAGAAAGTTTGGGTAGCAAAACGTTTGATTGGTGAAACGTTCGCATAATGTCGCAACTCGCAGCTCCATCGTAATATTTTACCAAAACGAACGCCGAAGACATCGAATCTTCGATAAACGGTGCAAGAAGCAAGCGAACTGAAAGAAAGCGTCAATTTACTTCTCGTGGAAATTGCGCGCAACGTTAAGTAGCGATCGTCTATTTTCCTGAAAGACACCCGAAACACACGCGAAATAGAACGTCTGACGCACCGCCTATACTGTTTTTCTACAGAAATTACACTTCATTTAATACATTCGCGAGCAAGTAGGTCAGAAGTAATTTGATGATATCGCACGGGGACGACTGCTCGATTAAAAGTTTTTGTTACAAATCTGTGGATTGGTCTCGCGAAAACGCGACGTTAATTTTCGCACGCTGATAAATGCCGCGATGGCTCTACCCTTTATGACTTATCCTGCTTGCTCGTAGGTTATCATCCAACTTTTGTAAATGATATCCGCGCCATGTAATACACGTTTAACGAACATGTCGAGAGCTGTGTCTGCGAACGAACCACTGGCGCTATAATCTGCGCTCGTTGGAAATCAGCGCGGCTAAAGGCTTTTTCTGTAGAAAATTACCGAAATTCCCCGCAGCATTTTCATTCGCAATCGGAAAGGTAATCTTTCAAGTTTCAACTGGTCGCGACGAGAGAAATTTTCGGCTGTACAAACGAGATCTCGCGGTATAATTTAATAGCTTGCTCGAGCGTTTTCCGTGCGTATCTCTGACAGCTTTGTCCCGTTTTATCCTCCCGCACGCTCCTCTGTTCAAAAGATAATTTCAATTATCCCGTTCGTTACTACCGCGATTCCATCGCGCGGAAAGATCGCCAGAACGGAATAACGTTGGCGAAACGAAGCGACCTGCTCGCTAATGATTATTCCTGGTTGCAATCCCTTCGGTTCGATTCGACTGTTTCATGTCTGGCATTCGATATTGCCACGTTTATTATTAGCGATAGGCTGAAACGCGTCGCAAGCTGACCTACTAAATCCAAACCGTCTGTAAGAATGGCCGGCTAAATTCCAAACCTCTGTAAGCGATTCGGAAGAAAGAAGCAGCGCTTTTCTTTGCAAGTATGCGCTTTGAGAAGAATAGACTCGATTATGTGGCAAGTAAGTTGGAACGTTGGCCTTCTACGAGCAATTCGAAGGAAAGAAGCAGCACTTTCAATCAGATTCGAACATTCTACGAGTATTTACTTTCTGAGAAGAATAGGCTTAAGTACGTGGCAAGTATTTCTGAGTAGTAACCGATTAGGTCCGGATACTCTACGGGTACTTTGAAGCAAAGGAACAGCACTTTTGATCGAAACGCGACAGATTCAAACCCTTTGCGAACATTCGAGAAGCGAATACTTGTGGAACAGGTTCGAAACACGATGAGCACGCTGCCAGAAATTCTCCATTCTCTTTATTGAAGTCCATCGCTGTAATTTTGTTGAAAGTACGAAGCGGGCCTTGCGTAGAGGATTTGATTCGAATTTAGCGGTACACTAGCGCTCAAGTGTCTGCATCTGAGCACTAGTTTTAGCATTTGTAGTAACAGTACGTGAACTGTGCAAGTTGACGACGAATTAATAGTTAGGAGCGACGCTTATTATCTTTTTATGCGATCTAAATGCTGGATACTGCAATAATTTATCTGAGCATTCAGAAGACTACGCAGGAGTAGAAAGAATAAACACAAGTATGGAAAAGATTCTAAGAGATGGAAAAGAGGATAGAAAGAATACAAGGGAAGGAACGGTGGAAGAAATCCTGAAGACCAAAAGGTGTAACAAACAGACGGCTGGCGGTAGGCGTGACTGGCGGAAGTAATAGTTTTAAAACAGGAAGAACTTCTAGCGCAGATTCCTAGTATGTAGCGTCCAGATTAAGTATAGCGCAAGAACAAAGTATGGTAGGATGAGTAAGAAGATCGGGTGAAGAAGCGTATGTGGTTAGAAAAGTTGTAGCCAAGTCGCGTTTCTTGGCCACGAGGTCCAGAGCAAATAAATTACTACTAAAATACTAATATATACGTTTGTTGTTTAAACATCTCTGTTTGCAGTATCCTTCTTAAGCTGTCGTATAATTAAAAAACGAAATGATCTTGAGGATCCTCGATCTCTCAAGGAGATTCTGCAGATTCGGAGATAAAGAGTTCTGTGTCAAGTGACACGATAGTCGTGTAAAGTATAGCAACTACAAACGCCAGTTTTGTTATTATACGTGGATTTTCGAAATTCAATTTCAATTCGATCGGATTACAATTTCCTATCGCGAGCAACTACGGTGATTGCGAAGAGCCAACATCATTGCGGTTTGACTTAGCCGCAGTTTCGACAAGAGTAAGCAGCTGTCCGAATACTTTGGCGCGATGCTGTACAGTTGGACTTGGTCGCGTCGTTGGTTCTTACACTCGAATGAAATTTCACGATGTGGCGAAAAAAAAAGCGGCGTCAGAAAGGCCAACAGACGAAGGGACTCCCGGTAATAGTTTTCTCCGTCAGCTTCGCCAACAGATTTTCCAGTAGCGGCGAGCTACGCTCCCTCGACCGTTAGAAAGTTCTTCGTCCGAGCGAAGGAGAGTGCAATTCGAATTCCATCCGTGTCTTGCAACAACCAGGTAGGTAGAAGTCAAGATAAATAGCATGGATCCGTGTCGTAAAGTATCTGGATGCGAATATGGTTACGAGCTGTCCGGGCTATCGTTCGTAGGATTTAGTACGCTCGTCTGTTCCAAGTTAAAATCAATAAATAAATCGGTTTACCAGCCCTACGCATCGGCTGGCGTTATTTTCTACCCGATGGAAACTACCCGCGAGCACCGATATTTCCTTCGGCGAATTATCAATAATCCCAGGACTTTAACATTCATTACCGTGAGAATCAAATTTAAATTTTCACCAAGCGCTTCTAACATTCTACAGGCTTTTTCTTCGTCCATTTTTTTCTACCCACTGTGCAAGTGATATATATTTCATCAAGCTGATGACATTTATTACGTTCTTGCGGCGAAACCGATCTATTACTACGATTACGGTATTTACTGCAAAAAATGCAATTAACTCGCTGGTTTGAAAAATACCCGGATATATCTGACGAAATCCAGACGAATCTATTTAACATTCTCGAAGAATGTGGGCCAGCCTGTGTAAATTCGAACGTGATTGAACAACGCGAGACACTATGGCCGGTAAAAAATAGAGATTAATATCGCGAAATATCGATGGTTTCGAAAGTAATGTATTCGGGAACACGTATAAAGCATGGTTAAAGCCATTTAAGCATGAAATCGATCGATCAACTGCGAAATTGATCTCTCGATTTTAATACTTTTTTAATCATGATATAGACACTCTTGTACGCGTTGATTCGTTCGAAATTCAATCGCGCTATTTACACACTTTTTACAATACAAATCTTATATCCGTCCTACTTCTTTTCATTTGTTCATATTATTTATTATATTTTTACGTCGAATCGCCAAAGATTTCTTTTACTGGAAAGTCGACATCCGGAAAGACGAATCGGAATAAATTTAAGTTAAACGGCAGTTAAAATGTCTATTAGAAACTAGTCATCAAGTGGCTGCAAAAAAATACGGATGTCAATTTTCCTTTATATGACAGTGTTAAAATACATTCTCTTTCTACTCTCTAAACGCATGGTTTGTTAGTTATGCTTTCTAAATCCTGCTTTCACATGGTATGTCAGCGTCTGTGCAAAGGACCTAAAAACCTTGATAGCGCGTTTTATACATATTTCGCGTTTTAGTTATTTAAAGTTTCTAAAATTCTTTCTCGCTAACGTCATATAAATAACGTTTAAGCATGTAACGTGTGACAAAATAAGATACAAGAAAAGCACGGAGAACGACAGTAGTTGTAAAAAAACAAAAAACAAAAAATATCGTAAAACGAGTTTACAAACAAGCGTACAAGTTTCTCTCTACGTTTGAACATCCTGCGCCTTGTTTTAGCGCCAACTTGCAGTGAAATATAATACAAAGTATAATATGTTAAAAAATTAGTAATATATTTCTGACGAAACATAATAAATATTCACGAAAAAAAGAAGAATAACTGTGTTGTAAAGAACTATCATTCAAAGTGTTGAAAACTGATGGTGGAAAGAGTTACGTTAATTAGCCAGAAATTGGTTTTTTAATAGATGCTTGATGTTTTAATAGACTGCTTTCCTCTTAAAAAAAAAATAAGCTAAAAAAAATAACGTAATATGAAAATTTCTAAACAAAAATGAATTTCCCTGCAGCTTCGTGGATAAATAGAAGGAGAACACTTTTGAAAAGTTTGAATAAGAGATATGAAAGAGTATAATAGAACCACTTGAAACAGCCATAAAGGCGACGATAACAACATACATTAATAAGAATCGTGTGTGCTCGATCTCTAGGTGGCGGAAAAATCAGGGTGTATTTCAGAGGAAACTGAAAAGTATTGCCAAGAGGAGCATTTGCACCGCACAAGCGAAGCAGAAGAAAATGCCAAATTGAACACGAAAGGAGCTTTAGCAGAGACTAGGAAGAATGAAAAGGAGTTGGATAAGCAGCAAAGAGTAGACAAAATTGCAATCTGGAGCCAGAAATGTCTGATTAAGCCTGGTAACTGCTGTACCACGGAACATTCTGGCTACAAATATGAATCCCGACTTTTTAAAATAATAGTTTCACAGTTGGTAATTGCTTTAACCTGCAGGTCTCATAAAGACGCCGATCGAAAGCTTTTGCGCGTAATTCTTTTATTTTTGGATGAAATGAGAACACCAATTGAGTGCAACGTCAAATCATTTCTAAACCTTAATAAGCACGAACATAAAATATAATTATCGTAACTATAACTATTCATTACGCGCATTATTTTATCGAACGATCGATAAACATAGGTTCAAATATTCTGAGTTTCGAAATTCTAATTTTCCATCTTATTTTCGTCTAGTTTTGAGGTTTAAAGCGAACCCAAGGTTACTCATGTAATATATAAGTCCGTCAGATTTATTTCTTTTTGGTATAACGTAACGCTAAAAAAAATTTTTATATCTTCGGGATTTATTTATTTATTCGGTGTTTTCCTTCGAACGCGGTGAATCACGTATGAAAAATTTATTGCTCGTATCGATAACAAAATATTTCAGATAACAGTTTTTATCGCGATACGCTTCAAATTAATGAAAATTAATTTTCTACCAAATGCATCGCGCAGGCTGATACCTGCCGAGCGTGTTGCACGTAAGAATAAATTATGACATGGAATACAAATTCACCGTAACGAGAGTTGCAGATCCGCTTGAGAATATTCGCATTAGGCAAACGTAACCTACAACGTATCACACGAACGTGGATTCCTAAATTAACGCGAATCTAAAGTTCTCTTCGGTAACGCGTTAAGGAGGATAAGATTTCGTGATTACGGGATATTTATCTGTCAATGCATAAAAAGGCAATGCAGATGTCTTAACAATTAATTCATTTCTGGTTTTCTAATAACCGATTACCTATGAGCATGCCACGAAAGATTTATCGCTTGGAAATAACGATTGATCGTAAATAGCGTACAAATAATGCAATGAATAGTCCATTAAGTGTCTTGGTAAAAATTAATATGTCATTGATTAATAACTGCGATTCGCAAGTTAAATCATCAAACTAATTATATTTTAAGAAGTAATGTAATTTATACGCAAATATTATGTATTAGTTTTCATAAACTATGTTCGGTATCATTTATAGTTTAACTGGCAACATTACACTTTTTTTTCACGGATCGACGAATATTCCGCAAACATTTTTGTGCGATGAATTTTTGGAGAAAAAAGGTTGGACAAAAAGAACCTATGCCGTGCGAGGCAGTTTATCAATCATCTATTGACAGCAATTAATCTTTATTGAGTGCGACTAATATTTAGCCAGCGAAAAAATATGCCTGACAGTTGATATGTTCCTTAGAAAAACGTTCCATATTCTTTTTAGTAAAAGTAAAAAGTAAAAGCCAGTCGTCAAAGCCAAATTATAACGTTCATTCCAGTGATTTTGAATATAAATTGCTATTTATTTTATATAAATTTTCATTTTATGCCGCAGACTCTAGTCACTAGCATTGAAAAACTTTTCAACGTGAATATTATAATATCGAACGCGTTACAAATGATGCTTAACGCAACACCAAAATATAATTAAAATATAATCGATCGTTTTATAAAATCAAGCCAATTGAGAATTTTTAATGTTCGAACGGTATCTTTCTACGTAAATTAAATAATATTTGGCAATTCTAGCTACAGAAAGTTATTTAATCGCCCTACTTTATCAATATCATTAAATTTATTGACGACTCGCAAAATCACCTTTGCCTTTTGTTCAGTTTTACAGTTTTTCAATTTTTCATTTGACTGTTTATGATTCTATTCATAAGCGTTTTAACATGTTAACCTATGTTTGTTCATGACATTTTCATTAATCCCGCGTAAAAAGGCCAGATACAAAGGTACCTCAAGCTATTGTAAAAATATATGGAACAAAAGCACGGTAACGTTTTTACTCTGTCGTTACTTTCCCTTCTCTTTTTGCTACGCGAACAGTAAAAATGCTCAATTTCTCAATACATTCGTACAGTTTTTATCGGAACGACAAATTCTTCCACTTTCATAAACTATAGTCGAAACGTCAGGCGTAAACCTCAATACGTACGTCAGTGGCTCGCCAAACTCTCCGAACACTCTTAGAAAACCTTCTATGTATCTATCGCACAAAATGCTTTGAAATTTTATTAGCATTGTAACGGGACTCTGCTAGGAAAACTACCAAAATATTTGAACAGTCAATTCTTCGCTATTGTTAACACAACGAGGACCAAACAATGTGAAATAATGCGCAGACGTGTACAGTGTGCGTGCAACGTTATTAAAAAGACACGAATAAAGTAAGTTTGTCAAGATATAAAAATATGTGTCGAAATAACAGATACGATACAGAAGTCCATTAAAAATCAGAGATACGTAAAGAAGTTCTATAATGTGAAGAAAAATAGCTCTTTTTATTGAGCCGTAAAATATTTCAATTTCTTCGAGCTTGGTAAAGCTGCAGCACTTACGTGGAAGTAGAACCGATAGAAAAATTTTGTGCGAATTGTTTCTTACAATTACAATATAAATTCAATAGAACTCGATAATAAGCATCGACTGAAATTTCGTCGTTGTCGCGTTAATGAAACATTGGTCCTTGATCAGTTCGTAAACCACAAAATATAGCAAGAATATAATCTTCAACGCTAGTTGTATGTTTAAGACTACTGTTCGTGCTGTATACCAAGTTCTCGCGAAATATATAGTCGCAATAAACGCGTTGTAACGTCGTTAGAATGCTAGCGAAAATTCATAAAGTTTCCTATAATGAACACGATATATTGATAAAAATATTCTGCGATAAGCATCTCGATACGTATCACGAACCACTGCATACAAATCGTACGAAGCTAAGGACGAAGACAAAGCGCGTTTATCTTACGCGATCTATTTTTGCGTTTGATATACGCGGAACATTGTTTTTTAACCTTCGCCTCGGCGCGCTTACGTTATTCAGGAGCGTAAGTCTCGCTTAG
This sequence comes from Bombus difficillimus, assembly GCA_014737525.1. Taxonomy (NCBI): domain Eukaryota; kingdom Metazoa; phylum Arthropoda; class Insecta; order Hymenoptera; family Apidae; genus Bombus; species Bombus difficillimus. Next base: position 167,475 of record JACXIT010000138.1, on the reverse strand, counting down.
CAAGTACAAACAAATGCGATAAAAACGTTAATTCCTTCACGGTTAAATGTCGAAACGATCGTTTCACGTTGCATATCTAGTAGCAGGCGATTTCAATAATTTAGTTACACAACGAGCAGCGCGGCGAGCATCAGTTCACTGTAGTTTATAGGGTACACGCATATCGCGTATGAGGTTTCAACAGGGACGAGAATAGAAGGCGAATGAACATCAAATGGACACTTTACAACTGGGTACGGCGACCAATGTCCAGTCATGCGAGTGACACCCGGGGTTTGGGGATTGCCGGATAAAGGGCCCAAGGCCAAAAGCCCGTCTGCTCCACGTCAACTTGGACACACAGCCAAACTGCGTTTAATCTCGCGATAACATTGATTAAGGTAAAGGGTGCCTCCTCTGCTCGTCACTTTGATTTTCTTTGACACAAGCCGATGTTCTCGTACGCGTAATACGATACGAAACGAGAGGATTAAAACGCGTTTATTCGCGAGGAAACTGTACGAGCACCGCGGTGCGTTACACTCTGGCCATGCGCGCACTACCCACAAAACTGTCGCTTTAGTAACTATACGGGGTGTCCTGTAACTGATGGTACAAACCGGTGACGAGAGATTCTATGTGAAAAACTACGTCGAAAATGTAGAACAACATTTTTTCGTACGACGCCCCGTTTCCGAGGAAATTAAGTTTGAAAATGTGTCGGGTGTACTTAAACTTGGCTAAGTAGCGACTAGATATGCGTAAACAATCAATCAGCAGGAGATTTCTCTATGTGTGAAAATAGGTAAAAAATGTAAAATGAAATTTGTTCGTTTAAGACCGCATTTTCAAGGAAATAAAGCTTGAACGTGTTTAGCGAAAAACCGATCTAGTACACACGCGTGGTACATTTTCAAATCCATTTTTCTCGAAGGCAAAGCATCTTACGAGAAAATTTTATTTCACATTTTTTACTTACTTTTTCGCGCAGTTTAATTTCCTGTCGATTTTATTTACTCCTGTTCAATCTGAAACTAGCAAAGCACAAGTATACCTGTCAAATTTGCAAACTCGATTTTCTTGGAAAGGAAGCGCCACATGGAAGATGTTCATTTTATATTTCCGACTTATTTTCTCATTTAGTTTTCTTTATAAAATCATTCCTCATCCAATTGTACCATTGATTACGGAACACCCTGTATATGCAGCTATGCTCTCGCTCGTATCAACCAAAAGTTCAATTTCCCCTTCTTCTAATAACGCCATATACAGGGTGTTCGCGCTATTACCAGCTAGCTTTTTTCTTGTAAACGGAAAGTACTAGAAACAAATGAAAGAGTTAAAAGTTTTACAGTTTTCTATGAGCAATATAATATCGCGTAGCAATTTTTTATACATGCTTGCAATATTTTTCAAGAAACGAATGCCGATGTATTTACCAGAATTTCTTCGTGGTACGGTCCAGCACGTAAAATGTGACTCTAATCTTTCATCGTTATTTGCTATCAGAGCGCGATATCCAAGCATGGGTATTAATATCTCGGGCAATATTAGCAGAAGCCTTCAAAAATATTATTCGGGGAGCTGAAATGTGCGTTCATGCACCAGCAAATTATATGAATTATTATATTTTACTCTACATTTGTCAAGAAACAATTGGCACGTAATAATGTAATAATTATAATTTCCAAAATAATTTTATTATTATGGACTTTTTACGACGCTGACAGCCATTGTACGACACATGAGTGAATTCGTTTTGGCACACGTTTTCACGTGACGCAAAAGAACGTACAGCGTTTTATAAAAAAAAAAAAAAAAAAAAAAAATGAAGGCTGCCTCTGTTTTCTGAAAAATATTGCAAATAAAAAAAGATGATGTACGATATCATATTGGTCATAGAAAACTGTAAAACTTTTTCCTTTTTCACTTCGTTCCTTTGCGCTCCATTTACAAGACAAACGCCGACCAGTAATAGTGCGAACACCCTGTGTGTGGCGTTATCAGAGGAAGAAGAAATTGAACTTCTGGTCGATACGAGCGAGAGCATAGCGCCGTATATAATTACTAAAGCGACAGTATCGTCGTTAGTGAGAAGCATGCTCTTAGTGATGGGATCTGAAACACTCGAACCACGTGGAATTTGGATTGTATATGGCTCATTTGCTGCAACAATGACACATTATCGATCGAAATTGGATACGTACGCACCTGGACGATGAGTTCGTCGACGCAGGAAATGACAGGTTCTAAGGATATAGATCCATTAACGTCGAGACACCGAGCGTGCTGGGTCGTTAAACTGCTCGGTAGCTATTGCACGCTCATCTACTCGTGATCGCGGAATCCTCGAAGCAGAAGAAACGAGCGTGGCTGCGTTTCTCGAAACTAAACGCTAGTGACTTACCTGCAACAAGAAAGAGAGGAAATTAGATTAACATTATCTCGCGACTATTTAACATTCGCTGCGAATCCCACTTTTCATTTCCCATTTCATTTCTATGCTAACAAATAATTTTCATACACTACGTATCGTTACATCGTAAATTGTCTTTGCACATCGGTGTACATATTGCTGCAATAACGACATAATTCGAAAATCACGGTTCCAAGCTTCGGACACTCGAAAGTCTCGATAAGTCTTGATAAGCCTTGACAGATTGAATCTTTGAAGTGACGAAAGTCTTGATCATCTTAGAAATCCTAAAAGCCTCGATCGTCTCGAAAGCATTAATAGGTTGGAAAGTATCGACAGGTTTGAAAATATCGATAGGTTCGATAGATTTCGCAAGCATGATGAGTACTCAATAGCCTACAAGCTTCTTAATTACTTTCGTTCGGACAATATCAGTGACACGAGATATCAAATAAAATCGAAAAAGTTTGGATTACTGTAAACACATTTTGAATACCGATCTCTCAAAGCGTTCGAGTCTGTCAAGAGGATCAAGAATCTACCAAGATTCATCAACAAGCGATTCGAATCTTTCTTTATACGCGTATACAGACTGAAGGCGACTCGAAGTGTTTCGTATAAAATGCGCGTAAACATCCAAGCCAACGTTATAAAATCAAAACACAGATTCAGCATGACTCACGATGTGCAAAAATAATCCGCCCAGATGGTCTCTGCTGTGTATGGCATTTAAAACGAAAACACGACTGTTCTTTGCTATTGAATTATGAATTATGAGCAAAGTCAGATAAGCGAAGTAATTATTTGACACAGTGGATGGATCAGAGGAACGTTTATAAGAATGAGAATGAATCATTCATTCGGCTCGTTCGAAATACGTTTTATGGATGAAAGTTGTCCGCAGTTATGGAGCAAGCTTGTTATCAAAATACCTTGTATATTAATTAGATAAATAATACTCGAAGCAGAAGTTCAAATCAAATGATTCATTAATTTAATATTGTCGGGAGATTTAAGTCAAACATCGCGAGGATATAATGCAGGCAAGTTTATATTTGTAAAAAATACTTCGCAGAATCAGTGTCCGATATCTGTCCGAGTATTTATGCTTTCTGAAGCATCTCAAATATATATGTACCGCTACGCGAAAGTCTTCTACATACAAAGCATAGCAAAAGGATGACGGAAGAGTCTGCGCCATCGACGAGATGACAAGGTCCTTGCATTTTGCAGCAGGGTCATTACTTTTCGAAACGACAGACGTATAGCGTCGATGTGCGCTAGAAGATTGACTAAGCGTGTTAGCGTTAGCGTGGCGATATTAGTTTTGGTATTTCTTACGTGCACGTAATTAAAAATTAAAAACATGTATTACCGCGTTGATATAGCCGAACGCTTGTTTACTTTTGACAAGAGCGTAAGAAATACGCTTTAGAAATCTATGCTTCGTAAATGCAAATTGTACTGACATTATTTGAGAACGTTCAGTTAACCTGCGACTGTAAATCGATTCAATAGGTTTGCCGCTTCCAAGAGAAATGAGCCTGCGACAAAATGCAACGGGTTCGTCGCCTCATCAATGACGCGGACTCTCTCGTCATCCTTTGTCCATTATCCTATGTTTTAGCGTACAGTATACTTTAACGCGGCGTATCCCTTTCAGATGTCTTCAAGAAGCATAAATACACAGACAGATGCGGACAAAGCCAGTCATTGATTCCGAGAAATATTTCCTTACGAGGTGTATTTTAATTTTGTCAGAAAAGTACAGATGAATCAGACTGTTTAGATTTCGTTCTTAGATACAGGTCAAGTTTAAGTTCAAGTTTAAGTTTTATTCTTCATGAGCCAAGCTCAGATTCGAGTTCAGATTTCATTCTCAATTTTAGACCAACTATCAGTTCAAGTTTAGATATAATCTTTCACGAACCAATTAATTTTAATGTTTAATAGCCAATGAAGCTGGTATTTGCATTTGTAATGAATTTGTAACGAAGCCTGTGACTGTCAACCATTATAGAACAGTCTCTATCTTCGGTGTGTCTAATTTCTGAATCGTAGATCAGATTCAAAAGACTCTTCTAAACTGACACAAAAACTTTGGACGTTGATGTAAGCAGCGATGTGTAAATAATAAATTATGTGGTAGCATATACAGACATGTATAATAAAGAGGGAAAAAATTGTAATCGATCAATGTCCGGATATTTCTAAACGACAGTGTCGATACACTGTCTGAAAAGCAAAGCTGGGAACAGATCGATCGATACGGCAGTTTGAGAAAGCGAATGAAATCGGGGTAATCCAAAGCTCATAAAATTGCTACAGAAAATAAGGTCAAAAAGAAGACTCGGCAGGTTCGAAAAAACGAAGTCCGCCGATATCGACGCGGCGATAATCCTTCAGTACAAAACGATCAGAACCATTTTATCGCGACAATTAAAGTTTATCTAACCGGCCTAAATGTCGCGAAACGTTGAACGATACTGCCTATGGTGGAGCGTCATTAGCAGTATTCCAATTTAACGGTGAGCATTGTGACCCACGAGGAGCTATCAATGCCAGCGACACAAGCAGATATCTCGTTGCAAATAATAAACGTTCTGTTTGAACAACCTGCCAGGACAGGCCGAACAGAGAGAAATCGCGGAGAAGAAACAATAATGGAGACACAAAGCTCTCGCTTGATCAAACGAACGTATACACCTAGAGCTAGAGAGATATAAGCAGCCTAGAAGTGCAACGCGGTCCCGTTCGTCGGTTTCCTCGTGACATATCACGAAAGGTTTCGCCATAATGCCACAATGTGCCTCGACACGGCCTCAACGCTTATTATAGCCAGCCGCTCGAGTTAAAGGGCAATCCTCCTCGCACAAATCGGTACAGTTTTGCGAAAGCGATTTAGTTGGACGTCGAACCTCTATAAATCTGCTCTCTCGGTCGGTGTATCCTCACGAAGAGATTGCACGGTTCACGCCGATGCCCTTACTGCTGACTAACACACACACCGACCTACGTCTGCCACTGGCGATGCCATCTGAAACACTTGGAACCGCTTCGTATTTGTATTCGAGTATAAATCTGAATTGTTTCGAGCGTCGTTCGAAGCTTGAAATTCTTGCGAATCTTTGGCCTTGGTAGATTTTGATGCTTCGAAGTCTACAGAGTCTCGATCGCCTTGAAATCGATGTATCGGGTCGTCGCGTAAGTAACGCGACTTTTCTGACAATTCAGTTGAAAACAATGAGAGTTGGTACTATGGGATTTTTACAAAATTGAAGAATCGATAAAAATTGATAGGGAAGAGCGATGAACTATAAAAGGTACGAGAAAATTTGTCACTGTTCGATCATCCATTAGTTTTTTATTTTCATCTGATACACGAAAATGAACGATTACTTACAGGGTGACCTAATGTTTCAGATAATACGACCTCTTTCTTTCTTCTTCAATGCTGATTGTCAGTGATACCGTTTGAACAAAAGTAATCAAGAAGCTTGTAAGACGTCGAATACTCACCAAGCTATCGAAACCTATAGAAATTCCTGACAAAACGAGTCAAAACGATCGAGACTTATCAACGCTTTCGCGAGTTTTCAATTTCGAATCGTGTTCAAAGTGATTCGAATTTTTTGACGCGTATACACGCAGATCGGTAGCGATTCGAAGTGTTTCGGATCCCATCGCTATCTGTCATCGGTTTGATGACCGACGTTCGATCGAGGAATCTATCTGCTGTAAATTGCAGCATGTTGGATGCCATGCTTTTTCGGCACCAATCGTGTTACACGTTGCACTCTTGCGTCAATATTTCGTGAACGTTGCAGTTCACTTTTTCAGAACTGACCTGAAACCGAAGGCTTCAAGCCGTGTCGTCGCTATTTTTACTCTGCGAGTACTCTGCGTACTCTGCGAACAGTTGCCGATTGGCTGTTCGCGATTGTCTCATCAAATCGAAAGTTGCTCTTTAATTTCAAATGTAATTTCAGGCTGATCGCACGATTTATGTCGAAAAATCGTGAAAGTTTGAAATGTAAAACATGTTTATATCGAGGAATACTCGGAGGTCAGTTCGCAGACACCAGATACAGAAGCGTAACGCTCAGTTCTCGATCTCCGTCCGATGTTCGCGTACGCGAACAGAAATGCAGAAACGCGAGAACGTTAAATTGCTACGTGGAAAAGCTCGTTAACGTCGAAAAACTCCTTTTGGCAAATCGAAATTCGACCGTCCATTCAATGTACATGAAACGCTCCGGGTGGCTTTCATTTCCTGCATTCTGTCGTATTTCTCCAGCGGCCTGTGCATTTTAAAATGAACCCGCATACCTACGCGCGCCGTGATACGGAAATTTGCGAATTTGTTAAAATTTTTAATCCCTTGCTCCTCTATTCCGCCAGATATATACGGTTAAATTAAATCGTAATATTGAAAAAGATAACGATCTATCGAATAAGGACCAGCTATGGCTATATTCGCCTGCGCTGTACCGTCTGTCTAAAAAATTTAATTAGCTATAGGTACTTTTTTATAACCGTTCTTTCCAGAATATTCCGCAATCGGCGAGTACGATGAAAATCGCGCAAGGATTTGATCGTAATATCGAATAATTGAGAAAACGATTAATTGTTACAAAGCTTTCGCTACGTGCGATTCAAACGAATTTTGCGTATGATTTAATGAACATTATGTTTCGCATTCCAGGCGTACATCGAAAAGCTGCCAGTAACTCCAAGATCAAACAACTGATACGATGTCAAAAATTAGGTCACCGACAGCCGGTATTCATACGTAGATCTGTCATTAATACACAGCTTTTACAACTCTCCAATTAGCCGTAGCCATTGGACACAGCATCGAGTTTGATAATTTACCAGTGGGACGATTAACGGTGCAGACACGAGTCGAAAGTGGCTGCGACAGCGTTAGCTACAACTGCAGTTGCTCTGCTCGCGCTTCGTGTCTCGGCTTGCTGGCAAGATTTTTAAAACGATCGTCGTCGGCTGACACGCTCCGCTTCGAAATGTCGAGTAAACGTCGCGAGTATCTCCTTGTGCCATATCGCCACTCATTCATTATACTACTCATGATCTTGTAAGACAGATACAGGATTTTAATAGACTTCTTGAAACACCCTATCTATTTTAATCTTTACAATAATATTGTCGAGGTATAATTATTATAATTTGCTATATTACCGTAATTTTTTCAAACAGCTTCAACAAATCTTTGTTTTTTCTACTTCTTACGCATAATCTTGCACGAGTATAAAATTCTGACCGTTTCGCAAAACTTAAAGAGGTTGTCTTACATACAACTTTATATTCTCGTATCTATCTGTGTTTAACATTAGAACTACCGATAGTTAATATCTATTTCTACCAAAATCAGTGAAAATGACTGGTCTTTAAAAAATACGGAATAATAGAATATTTTTATATCTATTGAATTATTACTTTTTTACAGAAGCAATTCCATGTTATGTAGTACAATTTTTGTATTATTAATCCACGATCCCTAAAAGAGGGTTGACACGTTTATAAAATCGTAGAACCACTGGGTTTTCACTGGTGTGGTATTTCTAGCGTTAGCATCTAGCGATCTAGCGATCGATCCGGAGTTTTCCTGATAGCTGATATCATCGTATCGAACGATACGCGGTAAAAATTTCAAAAACGTGTGGCAAGTTGTACAAGACGAGGAAACTGGTTAATTGGGGTTCGATAAACAGATCGCAGCACCCTTTCACACCTTGACAAGTATCGGTATAAGTAACCTTGATGCAAAATTATTTTCAGTTTGAATACATAAAAAGCAAAATAAAAAGTCATTACATCATCGCGGGAAAAAATATAACACGAAGTAGGAATTTTAAAATAGAATTGTAAAACCGGTCCATTTGACTGACGTGGTAGCTCTACGTGTTAATACGTACATTTTCTAATAGATTGTATAATACATATTATGTATAATTTATACGATATATAATACATTTTAAAACACGTAATTGTTCGTCGTACCAATTATGATCTTAATAATTTTTATTTCTCAGAAGTACAACGACCAAGTTCAACGGTGAAAGGGTTAATCGTTTTCTCGGTACTGTAGGTTAATTGTCGCGTCTCGTACGAAACCAGCAGATGTGCCAATACTTGATACTAAGCGAATGTTAGTTCGCGTCTCTCTTAAAGTTCTTCGTACGCGCTTTAAGCCGCGAATCTCTGTAAATCCACGCGGTAATAAATTACGTTGACACGAAATATATGTTAATATCGTTATTCAAATTCTATTTCTTCAATCGCACTCCGATGACTAAGCGGCTCTAAACAATTACAGTATTCGTCCACCGTACGGTTAGCTTCCATAAACGCCCGGTAAGCGTGGAGAGGCGAGTTGACAGTAAAAAGAAGGAGCGAGTGAAATACGCAGAACGGCGGGTAATTTGAGCGTAATTGGCCGATCCAATGTCAGAACGTGTCAATCCCGACGTTTACGACGCAGCCAATGGGACGTCCGAAGTCATCATTCGAAGGAATTAAAGGATTCGCGAAATTTTAAACGCGGAAGAACCGTTCCAACGATTGTCCGGCAGTTTCCTTTTGACTGTGTGCACAATGGATATTATCCGTTTCGTTTGCCTTTGATTACACGACTGCGGATTTTTAGCGATTTATTGGAAACTTAGAAGCGCGAAATTGTACAAAGCGCGCTGGATGCGCGAGAAGGTAGAAAATATTCAAAGTAAAGCAGTGATTTGCTTTAATGGCTGAAATAAATCTTTACGCTGGTTCCATTTCCTTAGTTACTAAGGTAATATAAAATATGAAACTGCATAAAAATGCGCGGTCTATCGATTACGTTTCTCTTTATGTTTATTACGGTCGAGATTCTCGCAGCAGATATGCGTGCGCTAAATGAATTTTTCCAGAGAATCGTAGGGAAATTTCGAGCCGCGATACGTAAAACTGGGAACGTTGATTAAGCGTTAACGATATTGCCTTTAACCACGGCGCGCAATTATTTTTCAAAATTACACCGATACTCTTGCTCTATTAAATTATGCAACAATTCCATGCTTTCGGTACAATTACGCGGATCACGTCGTTAGCGACGAAGGAGCCGATCGTAAAAACGAGTTCGTGGAAAAAACACAGCAACGTATGTTTTTTATGCGGCGGATAGCAGCATTTCGAAGGATAAAAATAATATACATGCACGGAATATTCGCAATCGGAAAGATTCAGTAATTACATAACAGTACATAGGCTGTACATGGCATTTTATGACGCGCGTGTATACTGCACTCGGTAACACGGTATCAACATAACGGACAGGGCTAACTGCTTTGCATATTCCAAGGCAACCATGTCAAACAAAATGTTCGTCCGTGTCAAAACTCATCCTTCTCGGGATTCCTAGACAATTTTACCTAAAACTATCACGCGTTAATTTACTTTTTAACATATGTTCGTAACCCGGTTTCCAAGCGCTCTTATCGCCTCGTGTAAAATAATTACCCGACGCTAAATCCTCTTCGGCGAGGACGCGGCGACGTTCACGAGCGTGCGAAACAATAAATGTCGTTGCAATCGAATCGCACGATTGCAGCGGCCCGTGTCGGTCGAATAAACGCATCCGAACAATCGCGTGTCCAGTCGAATGGAATTTCTCCGTTAACGTTGCGGAAGCTTCGATACCGACTTTCTCTTTAATCTTACGTTGCACCATCTGCGAAATCGTTATTCGCCGCGTCGATTCTAGACTGACTATCCGCGCGAGCAACGCCAAGTCGAATGAAATATGCAAAGGCCAACGTCAGCTGGGCCCTTTAATTTCCAGGAATTCTCACGACGCGCATTCACTCGGCGTCTTTAATTTCGCTAAGAACCATCGTCCGGCCAGCACGCATAAACTGACCGCTTCATTTCGCGCGAGTAATTGCTAGCCAATGGGGCGTTACCGCGGAAATTACAGTCGTAGTCGTCCGTCATCGTCATCAGTGACACAGGCTGAGCACCAGGACGACGTAGCTTTAAGCCTTGCAAGCAGTAAGTAGGATCTCGTCTGTACGTGATAGACTATGTAGAACGTACGTAGCTGTACATGCGGTTATTATAAGCGAGATCTATGCCCATATACGATAACTGTGCCGCTCTCCAGTTATGGCTCCTCTCTTTCCTCCTCCTCTCTCTCTCTCTCTCTCTCTCTCTTTCCCTTCTCCTATCCTTCTCCTCCTTTTATTCCCTTACTCTTCTTTTCGTCTACCAACGCAACGCGATAGCACCTCGATTAACCCGACTAATTAATAAGAGAAAAATCGGTTGATGGAATTTTTAGGATAATCGATAGAGAACTACTAACATTGTGACTGGCCTTTTTTGAAGGATTTCAAATAAACGAGCGATAGGAAAATGTGACGTGATTTTACACAGACGTAATACTAAAAAATAGATAAGTATTACCAACGTGGTTAAAAGCATGTAGTATGAAAGTTACTGGTAGGTACTCGCACGCACAAGTAGCATACCGCGTATAAAACATAACAGAGATCATTCGTTGCACATTATCGGCTATGTAACGTGGAGACATTTCTTTTAGCATTTTCCTTTTGATCTTCTAATCTGTGGTTAAAATCTTGCGAAAGTGGCAGATTGGGAATTTCTATGAACATTAGTATGCATGTATGTATGCAGGATTATCGATTACTTTTCCTCTGTGCTACGTACAATCTACCGCTTGTTTCTGTTTCGTGATTAAACTGCGAAATTTTATGCAAATTCGTACTGGTATAAAATTGATCGTACAAATGGAATTTAAGTAAAAATTGACTTGACCGATTGAATATTACAACAAGTACTTTACTTTGATTATTTTCTATATTTCTTACGCACTATGTGCAGTTTTGCAATTTGAAATTTCCTATAAATCCACGGTCTATTCGTGATTCACCGCTATTTTCGCTATTAAATGTTCCTTTAATTCGCTCAATAATTCTTCGTCGCTTGCACGTCTAGTTATAAATTGAAAACGTCAACCTGATCGAGGAATACACAGAGAGCATGATATAATCGAGTTTACTTCGAATATTATTCGGATAGTCGGTCGTTCGAATAAGAAACGTTCGAGAAATCGAGATTTTACTGTATAATGTTCCGACACGTCACAATCGCGTTCCGCCAATGTTGCACACTTACACGCGTCTCTACGCACTTTCTTATCGTAAAACTACCGCTTGCATCGACCCTAAGAAAATTCCAGCATTTCCATATGTTTGATTCACCGGCGAAATTAGCCGAGAAATCGTCGTTTTGCATACTCATTGTACGACAGTTGCAAACGCTCGTGGGACCGACGAAAGCTACTTTGTCACTCGGCGAAAAACAAACGTGACGAACACGTTCTAACAAGAATTTTGAATTTTAGATTTCAAACATTCACGATGATTCGATGACACGCGTGTGGCTCTCGGAGAAGCGAACTGCAATATTTATGAAGCGTCGGAACAGGGCGCAAAAATGCTAATAAAAACACGATTGAAACACGAAGAGCGAGAAATGTGTGGAGAATTTCGATCTGCCGATCAAAGTAATCCTAATAACGAGGCAGGTTGGCCGAGTTAGTTTATCGAAAGAAAATCCAACGAACGCGTTACCTCCTGTTTTTCCATTGCTCGCTACGTTCTCGTCGCAACGCTTAAACTTCTTTCTAACTTTCGTTCGCAGGAAGTTTCAAACGACATGCGTTATATCGTCGATGGATAAAACAAGAAAATCAAATAGAAGAGAGAAGAAACGACAAAATATGACATACCGAGATGCGCGAGCAATTTTTTCGCAAATAAATCACATTTACTTGCAGGGACCAACATTTCGTGTGTACATTTTCTCGCCAGTGTCTGAGTTTCGAATATTACAGCTAATTGGAGGGACTGACTAATGAGTGTTTTAAAGTTGGATGCGGAAAAAGGTTATACGGCGATCCAAGCTTTTAGATGGATGTAACTGAATATTTCCTGGCAATGCAATTCGAATGGAAGAGGCTCCGATACAGAGAAAAATAGTATGCATGGGTCTTGAGATTTATTGCACGGAAGGTACGTGCCGATATTACAGTTAAATAGAATTAATTTCTGCATAGTTGCGTTTTATTGTTCTGTATTTTACAACTCAATAAGAATTCCTACATTTTCAACGCTTGTTATATTCTTCCGACATCTATTCATACTGTATACTACTTTTTTATTGAATGCACGATTGCGATAAGTATCTTGTAAATGTCTGATGTTGACAAATATCTCTCAAATACATATTCGCGTTGATTTCAAATTTTCCCGATACGATTCGTAGCGTCTGGTCACGGTGCTAGTAAAATTTCAGAATGTCTCGTATAAGACATTTGAATACCTGTATGTGTATATGTATATTTCTCCTAGCTTATTATGCTTTCTGTATGAAACGATTCGTTCCGCGAACAGATAAATAAAAGTACGCGGTTCATGTTGTTAGCGTAGTAGGGAGAAACGTTAGTTGGGAAAAACAAGCGGCTAACAGCGTAGGACTGCGTCGATAACGCAACGTGCTTGTAACGCTGCTACGTAATCCGTCGGAAATGTGTTAAGACAAGTGAAAACGTCGAGCGTCTCGAGGTCGTGGGTACCAGTGAGCATCCAATTCTCTAGGCGGCTTTTCGAACCCGGGATAATCCAACGCTCGTCCGCGTTCGTCGCGAAAAGAGGAAGTCACACGCGACAGGTTCGATACACTCGATGCCACGTCGTTTTACGCGTCGATAGGACCGAGAACGACGATATTTTCTCTCATCGCTGACAACAATCTGTGCTCACAAACCTCCGCGAATTAACGCCAAAGAGTAATGTTTTCGCTCAAACATTTTTCTCAGTTTTAAATGAAGTTTCATGGCAGCTCGTTTATACTCATTGCCGCCACTTCTAAATCCTTCGTCCGCACGTTCTCTGAAATTTATCGTCATTGTTTCTAAACAAACAGTGTTACTTTTCGTTTAACCGTACACGCCGTTTTCTTAAATCGAGTAATCAGCGATTCTTCGATAAATCTGCGATCCAGAGAGATCGGTAAATTATATATATACTATTGAAAGGAATCGGTTGATCCCGCTTTCACAGTTGTGTTGTTGTCGGCCGATCCTCGTAGATGGTTCCTAAAGAAGAAGGTTCGTCGCGTTTCGTCCCGGGACTACCGGCGGACTCGTCGATAAGACTATGCCCGGTAATCCCTGCCTTAGACGCAAAGGGCGTCTCGCTAATTGCGGTATATATTCTAATGCGGATACAATTCGACCACTAGCGAGAAAATCGTCCGATCGCTGTTGGCCCTCTGGTGGCGATCGCCAGCCTGGTGTTGCCGCGGGAGGTTTGTGCGTGCCGTCGTCGTTTCGTTCCTCGACCGTTTGGCGACCGAGGCTGCTTGATCCGCCACACTATAATTTCTTATCTTATTATTGCGACGAATATCCGCCCTTTCTACTTTGCCAGCAGAAGCGAACCTAATGGCATATTGCAACGGCTTTTAACTGTTTTCACACTCGCTAATTATTAGCGTATTAGTCGAATGTAAAATAGTTAGCACGCGTGTTTATTTACAACGAATCTATTCTGTCCAACGAGGTTCTTGATGAGCAGTTTTCACGAGTGTTTCAACCCTTTGCGCTCCGAATTTTATTTCAATTTTCTTATCAACAGCACCCAACGCTTTTAACTGTTTTATTTGAAATTTACTTTAACCAAAAAAATAAGACAATTTAAATAAATAAAGGGAGAAAGAAATTCATTTAAATACCAGTTTTATCCACGCTATTGTTGTATTTTCTAATTTTTAAGAATGTTATATATCTTGAAACGATTTCCAGGATGCAATCTTTAGCACGTTTCACAAAAAAAAGGTGAGACTGAAAGAACGTCGAGCGGGACTCGACAAAGGAGCTCCTCAGATAAAAACTGATGTCGAGCCGATCTTTATTGACTGATCGATATTTTATGCAGATTCCGCATTCTTTGCAAAGAATGGAAAAAAATACAGGTTAAATAGTTTCGGATAAATTGCTCTACAAACGGTCTAGCAATACGATCTTTTACTGGAAAACTATGTAAAATTGACACGAGGGTGAGGATCGAGGGTTTAAATTTTGAATTAAGTCTCGAGGGTTCGCGTATACCAGGTAGAAAAGCTATAACGCGATCGTAAAATTGGTATGGAATCGGAAGATATTGATTATTGATTATCGTTGATTATTCTACTGGAATGGAACTATTTATTGTAGCTTGAAAACAAATAATTTCCTTTTAACAATAACGTTCAATCATACCTACGGTAGATTTTTAACAGATTCCTAAAATAAGCAATTTTTCAATAAGTTAAAACGAATAATTTAAAATAAATAATCTTCTCCTGACAATAAGATGTAATTAATTTTTAACAAGACAGACCTTGTCCTCTTTGTTCCTCAAATCCGATGCGATCTTGTCCTTTGTGCGTTCCAATGATATTTCCTACAATTAACTCGAACGATTCTGCAATTTCACAACTTTTATCCTTTTGCCTGTGACAAATTACAACTTGTCTTCCGTCGAAACTAGTAGTCCTTAAATTTTTTGCCGAGTTACGAAAGTAACGATATTAAGCAAACTAAATACACTATGTTGCCCCGGAAGTGTCTTTCGCTATCTGCACGCAGCTTTATTATACAAAGCATTGCTTTATCCGGCAATGTTCATACAAACACGAGATCTAATCTGTCAAATGTTGTTCTCTTCAGCCGTCTAACCGTCGCAGGATACGTTTCGTTTGCAATAGAAGAAAAAATATCGTGTATCTGTTATTTCTTATATTTATTTCATTTATCATATTCTTAATATTATTAAGCTAATAATTGTTTCTAAGAATTACTAGAAAATAAGTATTTTGCCAACAATCTAATCGCAGGACGGTCTCGTTACGAGAAGATATTTCGCGCAACAAAAGAAACAGAGCAGACTTTCGAGCGATCCCATTTATCTGCGTCAGTCTGCTTAATGACAACGGCAAGAAGAAGCTTAAAAATAATTTAGGAACTCACGGCAGGCAATTGCGCGTAGGCACGCGCGTGTTTCGTGACCGCAGAATCGCTACGGTAACTGGGCGGTATTTACATGCGTAAGCTGTTCAATGAACGCGCGGAAATTGAAACATCGAATCGCTTAAGCGCGAGTCGCCGAAGGAAACGGAAAGAGGGAAAGAAGGAGAACGTCCTCGCGACGCTTGCTACGCTCCATTAATTTTATTACGGACCACCGAGCACGCGAATTCTCGTCTGAAACGACATACCGAGAGCGGAGATTGAAGTTTTCCTTCTTCCTTTCTCTTCGTCCATATCAGCACGGTGTTCTCGTTTTAAGAGCTCGGAATATCGTTAGAAGACGATAGATCGAGCCGCGCTGAATTTTGCACGCGCAGCACCGAAACGAACAGCTCGCTGAAATCTCGAAATCAACCGAAACTCGAAAAGAGAAGGAAACCGCGATGGCACGAGCAGAGAAAAATTGTTATTAACGTCGAAACGCTGTTACATTTGTTTCTGCGCCGGTAGCCTTGACTTTGTCGTAGTCAAGTATATCAACGACGAGTAAATATTCCTTGCTCTTCAACCCACGAATCATCAACGTTGTTACATTTACGCAACATTTTACCAAAGATTCCTTTTCCCATTTACATCGTCGAATTCCGTTTTTCGATATCGCGGCTTCCAAAGGGAATTCCAACGATTCCACGGATACTCGTCGCATCGCTGTTTACTCAATTTCGCGAAATTTCACGAAATCGAAAGAAGCTGAAGCATTCGTAAAATACGATAAACTATAACGCTAGGTCGGCTTGACGAATCGAATAAACTACGTTTAAACAAACAGTCGCCTATTTTCCATATTTTTACTTTGTTGCGCGACGTTAATTGGCCACGTTTTTTTCCACGACGCGCTGTAAAATATGCAAAGTAAAAACAACGAAGGCCATATATAGTTTGCGGAAATTTTTAGAATTCTCAACCATGTGCCGCCGCGTCCGAATATTAACCATCTGCTCGAGGTTTCTGCAGATTTGCGGCAGCGCAACGACTAATGGACAATAATCCCCGGCGGTTCTGTAGGCGGAAAGTCGAACGTGCCGACAGATCGTCACGTTCAAGCGATTTTCATATACGCGCGTGTGGCCAGCGTTCATCGTGACATCCATAAATAATCGGGTAAAACGATTCTCCTTAAAACCGTCACTGATTAAATCTTGCGCCGTTCGGCTGCCACGGATTAACGTGAATTAAAACGTGTTGGCGGCGAACAATCTTATCGGATTACTTGCGTCAAACGGAATCGATAGTTACGTAACTATCGATCGCGGTGCGGCACGACAGGAAATAACGCGAGAGCAGCTTGGTCTCTGAAATTTCTAATAAACTTGACGAGACCGTAATCGAATCGCGTATCGCGGATTTCACGCGATTATTGCTTTAAATAGCGTTAAAGTTAAAGCATCCGTACCCGATGATCCGTTGATGATGCATACTTTAGCGTTTTAGAGAGAATCTACGTGCAACGAAAAAACGCAGATTTCGCATGAACGTATAAACGAGGATAATTTCGGAGTTCTGGACGATCAAGGGAATGTTTTACGTACCTCGACCCTATCTAACGTTCACGAATAACGTTCATGGAAAATATATTTCAAAGCGTTCGATCGATATAGACGATTTTATTCCTTTGATACACCAAAGTCGTTAAAACACCATTTGTTCCGAGACATCGCGCATAGTTACATTGTCTTTATTTTGACACAGTCCGGTGTTAAAGTTCGCGAATCTATGTAATTTTGTTTTCTTCCAATACGTATGGTCGATTAATTGGAAATGGCTAGCGAGACGAAGCTCGTATTATCAGAGCCAAATAAATAGAAATAAAAATAGAGCAGTATGCCGAGGAAACAAGCTAATTGCGCAGAGAGAGGGAGCTGTTTATGCGTAAAAGTATAGAGCAGAGTGATTAATGGTGCATCAACATCATCATTCATTACATTAGCCCGTAGCGAATGATGAAAGCGTGCCGTGTCAAAGCAAGTGCGAAATCAATCGTCGGTCAGGTCGATGCACCTGCACACCAATCACAATCAATGCTGCGTTCTCAATAACGCGCAACCATAGACGCGTACGGCACCGTAGTACGCCACAGTGTGGCATAGTATAGCGATCGGCTCGAATAATCGCCATTATTTTCAATCGCGAATCGATAGCATCTTGGATTTTTTTTTTTTTTTTTTTAAGAAAAACCGGCGCCGCCCGAACATTTGTTACAATAAATCGCGGTACGCTCTTCCGCTGTATACCGTGTTGCTATAGCAATAGCGCAGTGTAGCGTGGCGTGGCGTGGCGTGGCGTGGCGTGCTGCGCCGTGCAGATAAGTCGAGAAGAATACCACTCGCGAATTGAGATCCGGACGTGGCCGAACGAGCCGCTTCAATTTCAGTTCGCATGCGTCCGATAATTACGTTGCTGATCACGGGTCGAGCCGAGTAGATTTAAATCACGCGATATCCAATCACCGTTTGATACATTCTGTAATAAAGCAACGAGTCCAGGACGAATACGTTGCGCGGACTGATAACGCCAGCCCAAAGAAACTTTAATCGATGCTCGAAATATAGACGTTCGCGATTCCATCTACGATGTACGTATTTTTGCGCACGAGCCAGCACAACTGTTAATCAACTGAATTTAAATTACTTACTACGATGTTTTACTTGCTGGCGATCCTGCCGGCGAGATTACGCGCGTTCATAAATGTTTGCAACGTTCCTGCTATAAAATACGACCGGAAGTACTTTCGAAAATGTTCATTCTCCGGCCAGGCTTTGACCAATTTTATTCGACCGCCGACAGCAAACCAAAGCAACAATACAATCGAATCGTTTTTTCGGCTATGAGAAAAGATTTTAACAGCGATAAATAAAAATTTAGTGGATTCGGTTAACGTAAAAATCTGGCCGCTAGCTTTAACAAATTTATTCGACGCAGCGGGATTTACGCCACTGCCAGATAAGAGATCACTTTGATCAATCGTTGAGATCAATTTGACGATATTTCTCAACCAACGAGTTAATGTTTTCAACGAAAATGTTGACGAATTTTTACTGCGAACAATGATAATATATATGCGTTTCTAACTGAACTGCGATAAAAGCGTTCAAAGTTTCGGCAAATCTCAGAGACCAAGGAGACTTTTCATCGCCGCCCTTAACCAGTTAACTACCAACGATTATCCCGCTGGTTGGCTCAGAAGAGGGAAAAACACTCTTTTTACGAACGTTCGGCGAACCTGTAAACGCGGTAACGAACAACTATATCGGCACAGATTGTCCTTGTAAAAACACCTGCGTGAGTCTGTGTAACTTCTGATTAATTAATTCGCAAAATAACTTTCGATCTCGAAGTTGAAATATATCATTAAGCAGCTGTAGAATGAAAATATATAATAATACAGTTGCGAATTTATTTACAATTTATTTATTTACAATTGCGAAGCGATTTGTCGATCTTAACAAGTAGCATGAATTCCAAGTATAACAGCTATAAACACGTTTTGTATTGCACATTACGTATCAAAAAGATTACAGTATTATCGTTACGCGATTTGTTCTTCTTTCCTCTGGTTTTCCGCCGATAAAAATGTACAACGAATCGTTTTTATCGAAATGTAAAGTTTCAGTTACAAATCTACCGTGAAATCCATACTGTTTTGCAAATAAATAACGTAGAAGTGACACAAGAGCCGATACGGGAAATTTCTTTCTCTCATAGAATTTACTGAAAATGAAGATTTACAACCGTTTCGTGATATAAGACGAAATTGTGGTACAACTATTTTCAATCTCTGCTTTATATATATTATTTTGCAAAGAGAAGCGAACAAAGAATCGCGTCTTCTACAAATTCATACAGAAGTTTAGGAAATCGCTGATACTCATTTTTTTATGGGAAGGCACGCAACTTTGTAACTTCCCGTGTTCTTTTTATCTCCGGACATGTAGTCCGGTTTTGACGACACCAAACAGTGCGTTATCTTCCCTTGTTCACTATCGAAAACCATAAATTACCGAGGGAACATTGTTTAGCTATCTGCTTCCTTACTGATTTCTACGAATATCTAATGCTAGTGTCAAGACAACTCGCGACAATGAACTCATACTGCTAACAAATGTAGCGTTAAATTAAAATAGAGGAAGAATTACTATTTGCGCGAGATTATGTTAAACGTTTGTATTTTATTTCAATTTGAAGTGTATTTTTGTACAATTTTTAAATTACTAGCTTCATCGGTTTCCGCTATAAATGATTACTATATACGTTAAACTCGTCGATAAAGAAGCGAATACTATATTTTTATTTTAATTAGTCGTCAACAAAGAGCGATTATTTCTGCGTGTGATAAAAAAAAGTTACAATCACTCGTTAACGAATAAAAATATTCGTAATTTCGTCATTAAGGAAAATATCGTGAAACGTTAAAAAAATCTATCGAGGTCATCGTCTATTGGATAGGAAAAATAACGAAACTTTGTCCTTTTCCATTTTTCTCGCAAATCTACTACTTACGGGGAAAATGGTGGGAACGAATAGCGTGAGCACTCGGTATAGCGGTATGGCTTCATGCGAGTCGCATTGTCACATTAGTAGTAATTTTTGCCAAGGCCACGTTAATTTTGCAACATGCGACGCGTAAGTAGTTCGAGGAGAATTAAGATACATTACAAGAAAAGATCGTTATAAGTGTAAACGAACGCAGAAGAAAACTGCAAGGCTATAATAATTAATCCTGCACGCGATAGTCGAATAATCAACTTTTTAATTGTGTTTAATAGCGAAGCGTAAAACAAATCACAGAGACGATAAATTTTTTAGTTAAATTTAAACTCGTACTCGCTGATAACTACGTACGCGTGGGTGGATCATTATCATAAACAGTAAATGAAAAAAGAAAGTATATAGAAATGAAATGAACCACAAAGAATTCGAAGGTACTTGAATTAACATCGCGGTCCATAGGGTTTGAGTCTCTATGAAAATAAAATGTTCAAAACTGTCAAAAGACATCAGTGGAAAATATACTTTTAAGGAAGAATTATATAAATCGTTTTCCTGCGATTGAAAGCTGAAATCAGAAACACGATACGGAGTTTTTAATAAATATATCTTTTCCGAAACCAATCGTTCGACAAATGACGACTGATGTCAATAATATTCTAAACTCTGTTGACTATCGTACGATATAGAATTTTATTTCTTCTTTCTTGAATTAATTTTCCAACGCATAAGGAAAGGAACATTCAACGATGACAGTCATAATCAATTTTTAGTATTCGAGTATCGGTTCTTTTTTGGGACAACTTTTTTGCCGAATGCTTTTGTCGAAGAAAAAGATGCAACATCAATGCTATCTCGAACATCTTCCTATCTATCTATACTACTATAGCCGTGAGATAACCTTGTTTCAACTAAAACGCAATAAAAAACCTTAACTATGGACTAAGCAAAGTTCTGCGTTAAATTTCTTTCTTAAGTTTCTTTGACACAGAACGCTCTTTTACCTGTTTTTCTTTCAACGTATGCAGTAAGTTTAAACGCAATTTTGTTTAGCTCCAATAATCACGATATTCACGTTCTGACTTATGTTTGTTACACTTAAATGTACGAACTCGCAACACGTGTCTCATTCGTCTTTTCACTAATTACATTTGATTAATTACATTTAGATATTACGGCGGATAGAAATTATTGTTAAAATCTTTGTAGTCATCTTCACTGACACATCGACACCTTCGATTGCAGAGCAATTTGAATATTCTTGAAAGGGGAAGCTAAAAGATGATGGAGACCCTTAAAAGCTTACATAGTTAACGGCGAACACAAGCCCCAAGGTTTATTATGGCAAGCCATTTTCTATTGAAGCACCGAACAAAGCGTCAAAGACGCATCTACTTGGAAAAGACGCGGATTTTCCCATAAGTAGCGCAATCTTCCGTCTGCACTGTGCTCATCCTCTAAGTTGGAATTAATTAAGTAGCGAATACCGGTAGATCTTGAAAATGACAAATATTTGGTAGCAGTATTACGAAAATATGGATGCCCTTAAAGCATCGTTCGAAGCAAAATTGCTTTAAGAAATATTTTCATGCGCAGGAACGTCATACAATGCATTTAATGTAAATACGCATTCTTAATGAATCATCGTGCATTTCTCGCAATAACTGTTCATCTCGCTATAAATGAGTAGTATTTATACTTGACGAAATGAATAGTATGAGTAGTATTTATACTTAAAGCAGAATAAGCCGCATATTTCTCTAATGTGAGTTTATATTAGGTTGTCCCAAAAGTGTCTTTCGCTATCTGCACGCAGCTGCTTTATACGGCTATGTTGATACAAACATGAAACCTAATCTGTCAAATTTTCTCTTTATCTTCGATCGTTTTCCTCGATCGTTTTCCAGCGGTCGTAGGACAAGTTTCGTTTGCATCGAAACAAAAAAAGCTGTGCATCTATTATTTTCTTCTAAAACGAAAGAAACTTTTAAGACAACCTAACAGTATCGGTTTATTTCAGCAACGCGCATTAATCGTATAAAAGCAGGGGAAATCATTTTTTCCAAATCGAATTTAGACAACGTGACACAACGAAATCGATTGGTGCATTCGATATTTTGCGATTACAGCTATTTTACACTTCAAATTGCTGACTTTATCGAGTACTTGAGTTAATTCAGTGTTGCTCTTAAGACGGATTCTCGTGTAACGACGATAGAAGCAAGTGATCTTCGTGGATTTCTTTTAAACTAGACCTTCTCGTGGATACATTGTCTTAAAGTAGTTTCTTTTATTTAAATTCCTCCTATCGTTTGTTAAATTTTTAAACTGTCGCTGTTCAATAAGTTTTTAAGCTGGCGTGCACGATAACCGAAACGCTAATCGATTAACCAATTTCGGACAGAGCTCGCTTAGTTACAAATTTCTCCAAAGATCGAACCTGAAATTTTGATTTGATCATTTATTCTTTTTAAACGATACGAGTTCCGCTTAACTGTCGAAAAAGGTAAGTTGTTCTTCCGAAGGCTAAAACTTTCCAATTTTCCATGTTTTTCTTTCAAAAATAGGTTCGACTCCGACGCAAACTATGGAACTTGAAGAAAATTTCCAAACTTCTGCATTCTGATGATTGCGACAGATGCACGCCAACGATGGTAACATTGTCAAAGATAATCACAGAACTTGCATAAAATACAACAAACGCTAAGTCGAACTGAAAGAAAAGAATTACATTTGTAATTCGAAACTACATTTACATCCTAAAAAGATCTATTTCCGTGTAACTGGTAGCTAGTCGACAAAATATTCATAAAAAATCACCTGCTTCCTTTGTCGTTACACGAGAATCATATATTTTGTTATGGTAGGTATCACTTTTTTGTTTTTTCTTTGGTAAAGAATTGCCGAATCCCTGCCAGACAAATCTCAATTCGTAAAAAGGAATCTATGGCGAAAATCATGAAAATTGGAATTTCTTTCTTTTTTTTTTACCACTGACAGCGACACTTTTCCAGACTGTTCGCATCGAACATGATCTTCAGCAAACTTTAAACAGTATGCTTGCCGTTTCTCTGCTAAGGAAGGTCGGCTGTTTTCATTTTTCCTTGTTGTTTGCTTTCTCACAAAATTCCACGCACGTTCCTTACATCTGTTGTGACTCCTGCTTCTTCGGCTATTTGCCTTACGGTTCCCTTGAAATTTGAAGCAGCACGCAAAATTGCAGATGTGGCGCGACGTTTGCCTATTCCTTTTCTTTCAGAAATTTCTGTATTTTCCACGAGATTATATCACGCTATTCGTGCTGTTTGATAATTTAAGAATATCTTCCAACCACGACAGCAAAGTTCGATCAATTACTCGTCTGAAACTTATGAAAAATTTTCGGTGGATCGTTTAAACGGAGCCTTTGAAGATGAATAAACGAAGGAGGCAGAGGAATAATAAAAAGCGAGTAAAACTGGAAAGAATCAAAGAACAGAACATCGCGACTCGTTTCATTTCGTTCCTAACCGAGCTCATATTGCCAACGTTTTCATTGCTCTTCTCCCAAACTTGAAGAATATAGTTCGCAAACGAGTTGCAACTGTTTCCTTATCATCTAACAAGCGATTTCTTCAAACAATTCGCGAAAGACTCGATTTCTTGAAAAAATACTTGCGCCAAATCCACCGATCGAAATGACATTAACAAAAGAATCGTTCATGGAATATACACTCGCACTTGGGTATAATTAGATTGGCAATTTTTATGCAAATTTATATTTTAGGCTATACAGGTAAGAAAATAAAACTCGGATGAAAAATTGACTTTTTAAAAGCTTATCAAATGTCGTAGAAAGTACTATTTATTTGTTTTATTATTTATTTGTGATCCGTGCTTTCCGGATTTGCATGGATTCCGGTTACGTCTCCATTCACATTATCTTATCTTACGTCCTATTGCTACCACAAAATCTATCTTCTTACCCTTGTAATTTCACTAACAATAAATTAGAATTAAAAGCAGAAGTAAGCTTAACATAGATCTCAACTTGAACATACACATAAACATGAACATATGTTAGACTTAACGAAGCGCTATACGCTTTGACTGTTTTATATCCGTGGTGGGCGGCAGAACAGTGTAAGTCAAATTTTGGCTCATCAAAACTGGATAAATATGCCGATGTATACGTATATTCTACGTTGCTGTTTTTTACTTATGCAAATTACTTATGTAGAATTTTGTGTGCTAAATTAGATTAGCCGCGTAGTAGTGACACACGTATATGAGTGTGTGCACAGCGTCTCGGAAAACAGACGAATGCAACTGTCCAGGTAGTAGTGTGGTATAGAAGATGCTGAGACGCGTGCAAATGTATATCGACGAAGATCCTGGAAATCGTTCATTAACACGTTCGTCGCCAGGTCGCACATATCTATGCGACGGGTATCCTTCCGTGGGGGCCCCGTCACCCAAGTATGGATGACGCTCTTCTTGTTCGAGTTAATTAAATATACGATATTATATATGGGATATACGACATAAAAATATTAAAAACGCATTATACCATACTTTTTATTAATTTATATTCTGGGTAATATATTATATTATTCTATATCGCATGGTATTTGTTAAAACATTCCAAACACATTTAGGATGATTTTAAGCACTTGGAACGATAGTTGTAGACTTCGTCATCGCAACTCTCCTCACTTTCAAATATATTTTCACGTTGTTTACTGGACATTTTGAGGATGAAAAAATCACTGACGTACGTCTCACAAGTATGCTTCTCGACAAAGTGAAAGATCCGAGATATCTGCCATGAGATCCCTCGGAATACTCTAGCTGGAAAGCTTACCGCTTTCTCCATTTCAGAAATAAATAATCTTTTCTTTACAACGAATCGAAGGCGATAAACAATGAATTTCCGCTTGTCGCTCTATTTACGTTCCGCGTACCGGCGGTCGGATTTGGGCCCCGCAGGAAACTTAGCCGAATCACGCTGGGCGACGAACGTTTTAATTTTAATATAAATTCTAAGCGTAATCTTAGCGTTCCTTTACTTTTATTTTGGCGATTAAGATCCACATGTACAACTCGTTTATTATCTCGATTTATTTTTGTAAAACGTCTTATTCGTCCCAAGCACTGCCTGGTGAAATAAACGTTAGTCAAACTGGAAGTTTTGATCAAGATAACGTATTATTGTTCTCAAAAAAGGAGTTCCTTCTAAATCAAGTATGATTTATATTTTGCAAGTCGGTATTTCATTTTGTCATTCGGTCGGTACTTTGTAGTAACTTCCACGTCCAAGATCTAGCACGCGATCTTGCATTGCATTTAAAATATGATATTATAAGACTGTTAATTATTCTGACTTATATTCTTTCGTCCAACCGAACACGCATTTTTGTTCGCGTAACTTCGCACTTTCAAATTTCCTATAAACGTAGAAAAATCCGCGGTCTGTTCGCGATAACTATTTATCGAATTTAATCGCAAAGGGGCCTCTCATTCACGCGCGAGCAACACGAAGCCGATTTATCGAAGCTATGAAACGACCGAGGATCGTTGGAGCGAAATTTTATTCCAACCAGAACATTACGACATTATCCGAAAACAATGCAATTTTTATTCGTAGCGAACAAACCGAAATGAAACGAGCGCGAGCTGTTACGATCGCACGCGTGAATTAACATTTTACCAATTATAAGGAATTATGGAATGAGCGGATGAGCTTATCGTTTGGAAATACTATCGTATACATACTATATGCGTACGTATTGTTGCGGCAGACGTGGTAAGTTCTCGAACGTGCAATTCAAACACGATCGTGTAATACAGTGGCGTTTTGAACAACCGGATATTATATCGAGTAATTCTCGTCGGTATTTCCATATACTTGCACCGCGTCTTTCATCGATTTTTATCGGAAAAACGTACAAACGTTGGATCGATGGAGCGTCTATACAGGGTGGTGGGTAATTTATGGTGGAAAATGGAGCCGAGCAGATTCAATGGCTCAAAATGAGACGAGAATCAAGAATAATAACATTGTTAAACCGATGTGTGGGGAAAATGCAACTTGGAATTGTGCCTACTGTGCTTGTACAGAACTAACACGATGAAATTCTGTTTTCTACGAAACTGGACCCGATGGGACGGTTTGGAGAGAAATGGATGCAAGTCCCAAACATCAGGCAGGACATCGGTTCATAATATTTTTAGGGATATGCCAAACGGCATATAATGAAAGGACAAGTGAAGAAAACGAGGAATAAAATTGATAAAGTATCGTTTAACACTAAACCTACCGACGCTTCGTGTATACTTATTCCTATCGTGTGCGATCAGAATGACCGATGATTAAAGAAGTAAATCGGGGCCTTCCTTTTGGAATTTTTAGGAAGATCCCCGATACTTTAGTCTAGACTTTTTGTTATAGCTGTACTTGAATAATAAAACTTAGAAGTAGTGGTTTATGATTCGATCCGATTATGTTTGCCCGAGATTTATGACAATAGGCTTGGGTTCGAAGTGACGCGACGAGTCGCTAAACGTAGCCACGATCACGGGATGGACGTTTTTGCCTAACGGAGGTATGGAGTAATTGTATAGTTCTCCTTAAAAATATAGTTGACCCGAGGGATACAGAGAGATACTGAGAAGAGCATATAAGTGCAGTTTCGCTTGGACTGAGGGAGTTAGTTGAGTTCTACTTGTACTGTGAACGAATTAGTTGAGTTCTACTTGTACCGTGGACAAGTGGAGCTACGCTTGAATCGTGGACCAGTAAGCTCAGTTCGACTTAGACCTTGGATTCGTTATTGAACCTAAGGTCATTGTCATTAGCATCTGAAGTATCCAATCGCCACTAATCATATTTGTACCAGTAAATATCATCCATATTGTATAACGACAATGGCCAATCCAAATGAAGATTCGTTACACGCCCCTAACTCTAATGAGAACTCGACATATATATATAACGAACAAGAGTTTCTTTTTTTAATAATTATACAAACAATAAATAGAGATTTTTCACCTCTTTAATTACTCGCACACCTTCATGAACCGTTCCCTCAAACGCAAAGAAAAGATGGCAAAAATAACGCAATTATCAATAGGTGTCTCTCATCGACGACAGCCGTGTTTCGCCAAATTGTCCACTGCGTCGTCCACCGGCGACGGTCGTGTTTAAAGGGTTAAATTACGTAGCTACAAGAATACAGAGAAATGCGCATACTAATTACGAGCCACCCTATGCATGGCAAGTCTAGCACAAACTAGTAGAAAGGTATCGAGCCAAGCACGAAGCCGTCGTCGAAGAATCTACGTGCGCGCGACAAGTCCTATTAAGCGTAGGCGGATTGGATTCGTCGTCGATTAGCGGGCAACAGGGAATGCGACAGCCGCGGAGAGAAAAGGGAGAACGGTGGTGAGGAAAGGGGAGGATGAAACATGAAATTGCAACTGAATGGAATGGTAATGAAACGGAGGTGATTCCGTGTGATAGGAGCAGGACAGGGCACGGCTGGTTCGTAGGAGAATGGCCGACACGGAGGCACGGGTCATGCAGCCACCTGATAACGCGACAGTATGTAACTGTATGTGCATAATGGCAGCGACTACGGCGACGCATTATTACGTGGCTCTATACCGGAATCGGACAAAAGCAGTGGAAATGATCCGCAAACTTTTTACATCCTGTTTGCCAATATCTGTTCCGCGTTTGCGTACGTTCGCTACGAACTGACGTTTGGATTTTCATTCTCCAGCGTGCTTGTTTGCTTTTTTATCCCGACATTTATGATACTTACGATGGCTCGCGATAGTATTGGAACGCTTCCCACGGAAAATTTGTACGGGCATATTGTCTCTGTTGTACGAACATTTTTTAGACTTTGTTAGTATCGCAACGAGGAGCTACTGTCGTGTTTGTAATTGAAAAATTTGAAAGCAACTCGAAGATGCGTGTAAAAGTTACGAAACACTTGTACGTAGCACGAATAGTAGTCTTAAACGTACAATTAGCGGTAAGACTGATATCTATTTGTGAGTTTATTTTAGAATGGTCGCGTTAA
The DNA here is from genome assembly GCA_014737525.1 of Bombus difficillimus. Classification (NCBI taxonomy): domain Eukaryota; kingdom Metazoa; phylum Arthropoda; class Insecta; order Hymenoptera; family Apidae; genus Bombus; species Bombus difficillimus. Next base: position 139,373 of record JACXIT010000138.1, on the reverse strand, counting down.
CGATAAAGTCGTCAGTGACCACCGAAATATTACGTTGCTCCAAAAGTTTCTTCCGTTTTATAAGGAAAATACAATGGAAATAAACAAACGGCGGAAGACAAAGACCACAACATTTGACGGATTAGGTTTCATGTTTGTATCAACTTTGTCAGATAAAACAGCTTTGTGCAGATAACGAAAGACACTTTTCGGACGACCTAAGATACCTAGCAAAATTGAATAATACCTATAATATCTGTTTAAGAAATTCCAAAGTACCAGGAATGCTTTGAGAATCGTTCAGGTTAGATTTAAACGCGAGCAAGTCAAACACCTGGGAACTTACAACTACCAAACGACCATTTCGTGAATCTTCCTTCTTTTTTTTTTCAAAAACGAAGCCTTAGCATTTTGACTGCCACACCGGAATCACATGTTTCGCTCAGGACACCACAGTGTTTTAACACAGTGCGCCGTTAGATGCAAGATTTGTTCTCATTTTTTTTTATTGGTGTTCTAATAAAAATGTTTAATAGTTCAATGGGACACTTTTTATTTCAAAGTATCTTCTACTTATCGGTTACATTCAAAATACCCTAACTGTCAATTTTCAGCAATTTTTACAATTGTAAGAAGTTCAAGCGCTCCTGTCATCAATGACCACCGTGGCGTCACGGGAGAAACAGTGGTTGGTTTCACCAACGTGGCAGTCAAAGTGTTGAAAGAGAAAATATTCGCTTGTGCCGTGCTATATATCGCGATATGAAATGATATAAATAAAACTGGAAATTATTCGGAGATTTTGGACATTGTCTTCTGTTCTGGTTGTGCATACGCTTTGTATGCTGCTGCTTGGATGTTCATTCTCGGGGCAATTTGTTTGTTTTTTATCTCGACATTCACGTTACTTAGGTATATTTGTTTGCTATACATTGTCAATATTTTTGCTGGTAATATACATAGTATAATCCAAATGATTAGTATGCGCGCAGTGACAATATTTGCATGACACGCCAAATACAAACACGTTCTATTTAACCAAATTGATCGTAAAATTCAACCCAATAAACTTAGATCATCCATCGTTTTATCGTACGAAAATAGTTATTGGTACATTTTTGTTTCGGGTGTAAAAGAATTTGTGACTCGTACAGCTACTTTTCCTTTATTCATAAATAATTTTACTCTATTTCCTTACGATTTAAACGGTACGCGCTGAAAAGTATTTCTCGTTACGTCAGAATGAAAATCAACCTCTGCCTGTTCGTGCCACGTGGTTGACACGATGGAAAATCTATTCTTAACGATATTCCTTAGTTTTACGTACATCGTTACAAATTATAACAAGTGAAATGTTTTCGATGCCGTGCGACCCGAAATGAAAATTACACGTCGACAAATATTTTATTAAAATATAGGTAGTTTTCAAATATCAAATACCATTAAAATACAGATAGCTCTTTAATATTTAATTTCAACGTCCAATATATCTTAATACTTTCCACACTTTTCGTAAAGAACATATCAGAGCATTTAATTTTCGCAAAATATCATATCGTTTGCTTTTGCGCACTCTTCGCTGATAACGTTATCGAAGCTACACCGTCGAAATCGTTTAGCCCGTAAAATATATCTTATCTGAACGATTCTAAAAGAATTTTAGTAACGTGAATCATCGATCAATTCCGTGGCAATAAATGTATGTAAAATGTAATGGGACACGCTCGAACATTTTTTAAAGACGTTGGAAATTTGAATAACGCGTACACGAAAACCTATTAAAAGGCGTTTTTAATTTCGCTTCTGGAAAGAATGGCCATTATATTTTTTGCACGTTACAACTTACGAAAATGAAACACGTCTCTCCGGTTGTTGGTGGAGAGAAGCCGACAGCACACAGGAAAGGTAAGCATCGTGCATGATTATTTGAGCGGTGAATTCGCACGTGTAACAGACGAGCGACGCGTGCGCGTATTGTTTCAAGTATCGTAACGAGAAAAAATAGCCGCGGGGCCGAATTCGAATTCCGCGTGTGGTTTATACTCGTGCACGTGAGAAGAAGGTGGTATGAAGGGAGCAGATTAATTAAACTGTGGAGTTTTAGTGCTCCCGCGAAGAATTACAACGAAGGACGTAACTGCGGGATGTTTACCTCGCGTAAAAGTACGCCTCAAGTATTAAAAACGTTGTAGAACACAGTTCTAGTCTCTTTTACGCGCAACCATAAAAACGATTCTACAATATCTTTTTGACGACATTCTCTCAGCGTAGAACAGTCGCTAGCATATCGTTATCCGATAATTGACGCGATTACTAAAAAGTAAAATTATATCAATTTTTGGTATAACGTTGTTCTTAAAGACGATTCCGAAGAATTTGCGTAACATGGTTTTTTAGTTTAAAATAATTGATATGATATCGTCGACTGACAATCGACTGGCAATTATTAAAGTAAAAAATTGTATGGACTGTTATTACGACATTGTTTATCGTATTGGATATTGCCTTGGATATTAAACGAAGTTGCGAAGAATGAGAATTTATCAAATTCTTTCGCATCTTTTATTTAACTTTGAAAAATATACCTTCGTAATTTGTACGACCGATAAAGCTTTCATTCGTCGCGGTAAATGGAAATCTATTTCAAAATACGCGCTATCCTTTTATACTAGATAATAATCTTTTGTCATTAGGGGCGTCCATTATATCGCTCGTTATAACCAGTTTTTCATCGCAGAGTCGTAATTTGTACGGAGGAATTGTGATAACGTTACGAATAATTAAACGAGGCAAGCAGTATAAATTACTACTAACAATGCTTTTGTAAAACCTTAATCACATATATAGCAATGACATGTACGAGAAAAATTAATGGAAGAATAACGAGAGAAATTGAAAGATACCAGAAACACGCATAGCTGCATATTTAACGTCAGAACATAAGAAACGTAAATATATTTTTCCGTGATATTAGCACCGACGAAAGAGTTAGATCGATGGACATTTTTATCCGAAAGCTTTTCAATTGCTTCGTTGGCCAGAACCGACTTACGAATGCCGGCCTGTAATATGGCGATAGAAAATTTCATATTAATTCGTCGGACAAAGCACGAAATATCAAAACGATTCCAAGAAAAGTTGTTTCATACGCAAAGAACGCTCTCATGGGACGAACATGAATCGATAGACGTATCGAGCGGCGTGCCAAAATCGATGCAAAGAGGGCGGATTAGCATAAACCTTGGACGAAGTACGTCGATGTAGTAGGACTGGCACTTCTAGCCATTTTGGTTAGGAATTTCGTGCAAATTCCATCCGGTCGATACTCGGCGTAGATAAGAATTTCTGTTTCGACTCGTGTCGATTTCGACAGCGCGAAAAGATTTCAAGATTCATCGGGTCGCGTTGTTCGCGCACGTGCTTCGACCGGAGACAAAGAATTAAGTCCGCTGTTGACGCGAAGACACGCGTCGAATACAATGACAAGACAGCCCAGGCGGAATAACTTAGCATCTGTTACGCGTTTAGAAATTCTCCTCTGACCAGCGGCGTGACTTATGCCTATCGATTGTTTCGATACACTCACCGGGTATTAATGGATCCAACATCGCGTGACAATTTATTTGACAATTTTTACGGTCACGATGGACTGGCTTTTGCATTATATAATACCTTGGTATCGTGTATCTACAGTATCAACGATTACGTAAGACAAAGATTGTGTTTTCACGGTTGAAGGGACACGAAAATTCGATTGGAAATTTCTATTCGATCGAAATGTATTGGCCGGACCCTCTTGCTCAATTGAACTAATTGCAAGTTGCGTAAGCGGAACAAGATAAAATGACGTATATTTTACGAGTAAACCTTCAAAATTACAAGTTATCCGATTAACCAATTTGGGAATTTGAATAACTGTAAAATTGTCAAATTATCAAAAAGAAGTCTATAATTTTAATTATCGTTTCGCTAACATTGTTAATTGGTAAATTATTGCGCCAGTGAGCTGACGGAGAAAATGTAACGTAGCGTTCCTTGTGGAATAAGAAACGACTAATTGATTAATGTGAAACTTGTTAAAGAACAAATGGCTTCCTCTAACATTTTCATTTTCTTCGAAACAGACGAGTTTCTTTATTTGGTATCTTTATTTGCCGCGGGAAGATAGTGGAAGAAATTGAAAATTCCAAGATAAATGTAGAAAAAAAAAAGTTTCTTCTACTTGTTCAATGTAGAAAGATGATCTCGGTAACTCAGAAATGCAAGAAGAAACGAATATACAGAACACGGGATTGCTATGTAAAAGTCTTGGATAAAAATTCGAACGATTATATCCGTTTTCTAAATACAAAGTTAAAGATAAATGTATTTAGACACCGTTAAATTCATTCGTGTTTTCAACAGTTTGGAACGGAGTAGATTATAATCAGAAAATATTTATAAAGCTTAAATCATTCTTGATCATTTGGTAATTCATTTTACGATCATGTATTAGCAATATCTAACAACCTGTGTTTTATATCGCGTTTTATATCGCGTTTTATATCGCGTAATGTGCGTAAAATACATTACTCGCTCAAGATCATTAATAAAATATAAATGACATCGTACGTGCTTCTTTTGCTATTGTAGTATAATAGACTTTTAATACGCGCTCTCGTTGCAACTAACGTATTTTAATTGAAAAACACACGCTGGATTTATGTTTTCCCACTTAAAAAAAAGAAAAAAAAAGAAAAAAGAAAAGAAAGAAGAAAGCGATAAAACGAAGAAAATTAATGGTGAAGAAGAAATAAATTGACAAAGTATACGGTTAAATGATACGACGTTGTCTTTAAGGCTATTTGATTTGCAGCGTAGAATAATCAAGAAGGTTGTGAGAAAAACGACTCGAGTCTACGAACTAGTGCAACGAGTCTGCACGCGCTAGACCGTGTTAAATTCTATTAGAATCGTAACAAATCTTGCTTATATGGTTATGCACAGGTTATGCAGTTATGTTTCCTTTCCTCTCGCGAACATGCCTTTTTCGGCTTTCGTTTAACTATTAATATCCTCTGCTCTCGACGTTTTCACGATTCGTCCCTTTCCCGTTCTGTCGAATTACTTTCGTTGATTAAACGAAGAAACGATTTTCCATGTTATAACGCATTCTGTTTGTGAGAATCGCAACCGTGCAATTATCGAATCGCAATAATTATAACGTTCAAAATATAATAATCTTCGTTCTATCAAAGTGTTATTATTATGTAATAAATATGACAATAATAATAATAATTAACGTAGCTTTATTTTACAGAACGCTTTAATTTTGACGCAGAAGCGATACAGGACCCTCGGTGAATTCTTTGGAAAATTGCCTCTTACAAAACGCGACGCCATGGCAGATGGACGAAAAAGGGAAGAAAGAAAAGTGAAAGTGGTGCAACTTAAAAAAGAAAAAAAAAAAAAGAAAAAGAAGGGGCGGAAGGAAAGTAAAGTCTCTGTGTCAATACGCGGTGAACTCAAACTCGTTCTCTGACAAGTTAAAAACTGGTAATGTCCACTCTGTAGCGAAACTAACCGCGGATCAAGATAGTAAATATTTGATTAATCGTTTCTTTTCCAGTTGTCTAATTAAGGTGTAAACCACGTTTTATAAAAGATACAGGTCGATTCGTCGAATGTTATTCCTTTTCTAATACAATGAAATATCGAAGCTTCGTTTTCCCAGTAAAGCTATTTTGAGACGTTCCTTCTTTTCTACATGTTTATTCGTCGATCCCGTTAAAGCTTTTCCACTCGTTGAAACAGTCGAGTGATTTTCAATTACATTTATTAGGTTGTCTGGAAAGTTTCTTTCGTTTGAAAAGGAAACAATAGACGCGAAACATTTTTACATTATATTTTATTAATATACTGCACGTAATGCAAAATGTATCATACGATGTAAATTGTAGGATAAAAGAAAAGTAATGGATGAAAATAATATAAGAGAAAAAATATGGTGCATCTACTGTTTCCTTGTGAAACGAAAGAAACTTTTCGGACAACCTAATACTCGTCTTTCGAGGTCGTTCGTAAATCGTGAATCTACTAAGCTGGAAGATTCTCGCAATTCTTGCATCATTCGCATTTTCTAATTTCCTTTTACTTTCTTCTAACGCCGCAACACTGTTTCCGATTTTAATGGCATTGTAAGCGAGATATTAACGCTGAAATAATCGGAGAATTTAGTTGTAAAGGGCGCAAGCGACAAAATATTATTCGGTTAATAGAAGATTCGGATAATAGATGCTCGGCTACGGGAGGCTCCAGCGTGCCAAGCAAATGTTCGTTAACGATGAAGAGAAAAGCTGGAAAATGTCGCGGCATTGTCGAATTTCTCGCGCAGCTGGCGGCTACCTGTTTATGCCAGGAGAACAGAGGAGAGCGGTGTTTGCTCTGCAACCACTCTACGTTTGATTCATTCCACGTGTGTCTGCGAAATTAACAATCTCGACAGACCGCTACCGGCAGTTTACAACGAAATCTCTATACGCGGCAGATTTATCACAGGCGAGACCTTTCTGTAAAACGTGCTCGAACGAATAACAACTGAACGTATCTGAAATAGTTGTGTGGCACTGTATATCGTCGCGTAACTTATCCCCGATGTACAGGTAAAGGAAACTGCATGCACGTAAATCCACATCAAAAATAGCGATCGGCTCTATCACGTCCAGCCTGTGTTATTTTATACGTTTCGAAAATAATAAATGTTAAATTTGCAAGGACGAAATATATTTTTATATACTACGACGTGTTGGTTTTTAAACAACAATTAATAACACCGTTACTGGCTAAACAGCATTTGTCATTTAATACGAGATAACTCATCGTCGAAAAGCTATTTTTTATATGACATATTGCGACATCCTATAAATAACGCGGTCATTAGTTTTCGTATGAAACTAAACAATTGCCTCTTGGCGATCGATCGGTGATGAATTTTCTCGTATCTTTTATAATTCGACGTCTTTTTCCATCAAATTCTCTATTGAAATTTTTTTTTAGACTGCTATGGTGACAAAACCCTATTGTTTCGAACTTGACTGTCAGGATAACCGCTTTTATACGATAACCCGATATTTCTACTAAAAGCGAAAGAAATCAAGATAAATGTCGAGTCTGGTTGGACGTAAAACTGCGAGAAGTTAATATTCACAAATTTCGAATATATTCGCGATGTTTGCTTTGAACGCTGTCACAAACGAATATAGAAAACTAGGTATAAATACGAAAATATATTCATTTTTAATATCAATACATTGATCGTCGATGTTGTAAAGAAAAGCACGCTATATTTTTCGATATGCGCGTCGTATCTGGTTTAAATCGACTAATAGCCAAATAATCAAACAAATACGTAAAACAAAACCCTATTGCATTTTTATTTTTGTTTTATTAATCTACAGTGTTTTCTTTCGCTCGGCATGGTGTCCGAATATTAATATCAGCGACTGTAACCGTCGTATATTTTAAACGACAAAGTCGGATCGATCGTGAATTCCGAACCGCGTTCATTCCATTGCGAGCGACGTTAACGGCATTTTAGATCATAAGCTGGTGATTTGTCTCGCTCACTCTCACGATCAGTGTCTTGATTGATTATCCTTGTCGCATAATAAGCGATAAGGGAATACGGAAACATCATCTGCAATGGGTAAAGTGCGAGCAAACAAAGAATCGAGAAATCTTGCAGTTCGCGGTATCTGCTGTGAATCAGTAACGAGAAACTGTGTATTCCTGTTACTGTATTTCCATAACAGTTTCCCGTCTTTTTCTCGAATCTTCTCCTTTTATCTTTTTATCCTATCCTCTCCTCTTGCCTTATTATTTTCAAGATTTCCTTACTGCAGTTCGCCTATCCTCGACGATATGCGGATAATAAAAAATTTATAGCGTCCAGATTCGCGAGAATCCCAGATATTTCTTCCAAAACATTTTCTCGTCAGGATCGTTGCCCGTCTTTCTTTTCGCATTCCTACGATCACCGCGAACCATCTCCGACCGGTAATTACGAAGACGCTTTGTAAAAATAGTATAAATATATAAACGCTAATAAACGTTGTAGTTATAGTGAAATTATACGCTTGTTAGAAATGCATCTTATATTTTTGCGAATAAGTCGTACGTACATCCGTGCCTTAAATACACGTATTCTTATTCACATAGCAATTAACAACATCCTTCCGAATAAAATCCTTGCGAGAAGAGTAAAGAAACGAAGATCGCTCGTGGAAGTGGTAATTTCCTACTTTTCGTGCTTTACGGAGGGACACTTTTAAAATCCAATGTACCGTCGATTAACTTTATATTGTCCTTTTTGTCAAATTTTAGTATCTAACGTTTTTACCGCTTCCTTAAATATCCTCGAAATATCCATTACCGTAAATGCAATTGACTTGGTACAGAACTTCGTAGACCTATTTCTTAAGCACTTGGGTTCTTCCAAATCATGCAACGATATTTAAAACACGGTGTTTTATTCGTCGAGTGACATAAAAATTGAAAAATCAACGCAAATATAGATCATCATCTACGTTCTCCTCGGTGATTTCCAAACATAGAATAAAGCACCAACAACGTGATATAATAATAAAAGAGTTTTACTTTTCAAAATGAAAATGCAAACTTCTATTTGTACGATTAATGCAATATATATATACATATTCGAATATAGAAACATTTTTGCACTATCGTCGGTTGACGTCGTACTTTTTCTAACATTTTGTTTAAAGCAGCTTAACAAATCCTATCGATGAGCGATAAAGATAAAACTAAACAGACAAGCGCAGAATGCAGGTGACTGCTTTTATCGCGGGTTAATCACCGGATACCGAATCTAGTTTACGGATTATTCCTACACCTAATTAGCCGGTTGGCCGTCTTGCACACGTTGGCACAGCTAACATTGGCCGCAGCACGGAATCATTCAACCGCGCTATATTTCTGAGCTTCTCTTCGACATCAAGCCGGCATGTTTATATATACGTATATACATATACGTATAGTGTATAGAATATAGAGAAATATTTCTCCTTTCTCCTCGTTCCAACACTCGCCACTTCTACACGATTTTCTTTGCTGTAACCAGACTCTGCGCATCGATAAACCAACTATAGTTGGCAAGAAACAGCCAAGGATTCACTGCAATGCGCCCACGCTTCGACTAAACCCTTGATGCTACGTTACTATTTAATTAACTCCGTAATAGTATCGTGTTCTCCTCCATTCCAAATCACTCGACCATTTTACGTTTCCTTGCTTTACTTTTCCACCTTATCAAACTTTATTCGAACAAGTGCTACTCGATGGTACTCGGTGGCGGTGAATCGAATAAATAAATAGATTAAATAAATAGTATAATAGATTAAATAATTAGATAAATAATATATTATAAATTGCCGAGTATATTAGGCTATATCGAGTTAGAAAAGTATATCGCAAGGTACGAAGTGCGTCGGTTTATGTTCGGCTAAGTTATATTACGTTGGGTTATTTATAATATTGCTATATTTACTAGAATAAAAGCAGGCAAAAACGTAATTCCTTGTGGAAAAATAAGAAGATAATATAGAATAAAATTTGTTGCTGGCTTAGTTTTCGAGAAAATCGAGTTTGAAAATTTACCAAGTATACTTGAACGCGGCTAATTCCAAAGTGGACAGAATTAAATAATCGGCTGGAGGTTATTCTACGTGCGAAAATAAGTGGAAAACGTGCAATGAAATTTGTCGAGAAAACGCTTTGTTTGCGAGAAAAATAAATTTGAAAATTTATCAGACGCGTGTACTAGACGGATTCTTAACTAAACACGTTCAAACTTTATTTTCTTGAAAATGAAACCTTAAACGAACACGCGGAATAGCCTCTTGTCGATTATTTAGTCCTGTTCGGTGCAGCGTTAGCTTAGAACTTTCAAACTCGATTTTCTCTAAGCTGAGAATGAACAAATTTCACTGTATGTTCTTCTCTTATTTCACGAATTTTACGAGGAATCACGCCACGAAGAGAAGGTAAACCGGAAACCATCCCAAGCCACAGGGCGAGCATTAAATTTGATAAATAAACAAATAATAAAATACCGCTTGCTTGTCGAATAATAAAAATCGAATTAAAATAAAACTAAAATATTTGCTGCTCTTTCACGCTATTCTTTCACCGTTTTATTGCTTTCGACAGCTTCTTCCGTTATTCGTTTACGAGTTTTCACTTTTAGTGGCGGGCGATACTGCTAAGGACATTTTTAAATCGTTTTTGTTTTTTAAGTCATTCAGCTTCAGAGGTTTCTCTGATCAAAACAAAAGCCTGATATACACATTTCTAATACTATATTAATATATTCTTGTTATTCAGTTACGAGTTTTGCTTTTTTACTGGCAGACAAGGTACTCTGAATCACATTATGCTTATACATGTGCTCGTTATTATGGTTTAGGATATCTCCTGTTGCAATTTGCCAGCTATGTTACTGTATTTTTAAAAACATTTCTTTGTTAATTTTCTTCAAATGCTTTTCCCACCAACGAAACGAAAGTTTGGTACTTGAAGTATTCTATTTTATAATTATTAATTCTAATAATATCTGATTGGATAAATTAAATGAAATATAATCTTTTAAGCGTTTTTACATTTTTAATATACCGTTTAGCACATCTTTAATTGGTTTCGAAGGTTTTAGGCCACCTATCTATAGATTTATTATTATATTAATTTGTATAATTGAAAAAAGATGATGTCATTTTTCACGACCTGTCACGCTGCTTCTAGCATTTCAAACAACGTACGCGTTTATGTTTTCACTCTATTCTTGCGCATGACTCAGAAATGAAAAATAACTTTAAATTGTTCTAATCTAGAAACGCATTTATTTAAATATTTCTAAGAAATTTGCAGGTCGAGGAATTCGGTAAATAAGTCGCATCGTAGAAAGACACATTCGCTGAAACTATGGTTAATTGTCACTAGGAAATTACAAACATTCTGCTTGTTAAAGGGTAAAATATGGAAATTTTTGCAATATTTAGCAATAAATATACAGTGCTTTTTTTAAATCAATCTATCAACAAATTTGAGTACCACGAAAACTTGCAGTAAATCATACGGTTGCAAAGAAACAGAAAATAGAATTTTCTTACGCTATCGGTAAATAACAATAATTAATCCTTCATGACTAACCATTTCAACGTGGTAGAATTCGATGTATGCAAAGATATGTACTGCGCGATATTATTATTCCAAATAGCTGCGTTAATTAACTTATTAAGTAAGCACAGAAAAATAAAACGTACAAAAAGTTGGCACGTCGTACAGCAAAGCACACGACCTTAATTTCTATCCATTCACCTACCGTGTCCCTTGTTCCGCCTTTTTTGATGATCAAGAAAACTCGCGCAGAAAGCAAGCGAATATCTGCATTAACGTGCGAAGAAGCAGCAGAAAATAACACGTAAAAAAGACAGACATAGACATGGAAAACGCGCTTAGTGTACATTCGTACGAGCACGAGGCAGGGATATCGAGACTTGTTTTTCCAATAATGCCGAAGGCTAAGAAAGAAAAAAAAAAGCGGCGTAAAAATATGATTGGAAAATGAAGCGATCGCGATACGCGAGGTTTAATAAGAAGAAAAGTTTAAGCGAGTTTTATTCGAACGAAAAGTGGCTACAGAGCGGAGGGTAAATGGAAGCTAAACGCGGCTTCATAATTCAGGTGCATCATTCGCGGCGTTATAAAAATTATCAATGATTTCCTGATGCTCGTCCGTTACATTCCAACGCGGATGTTTCGAAAGGTCGTCACGTGCAGGAATAGCGGGAAGGACGAGTTTCATTCAAAAAATGGCCGATGCGTCACGCACGTACGTTCAAGTTCAACCGAAACTCACGAGCTGAGAGTTGTAATACACGTTCTCAGCAAAGAAAATAAACACTAACGCCGGCACGCTTCTACGAAATACTCGGCTAACAATCGTTAACAAGGTCAAACGTACAAAACATTATCCGCTATACTTGCTGGATAAGTAAGAAGACTCCAGGCATGATCGCATAATCGTGGTATCGATTTCTCGACATCTCGGCAACAAAAAGAGCGATCATATTACGTCGAAAGTACACTCATGTTCAGAAGTATTACGATACTTACTCGCGCTTTTGTAAGTGTCCCAGCACGCTTACACAAACTGAGGCAAACTTTGGAAATCGTTCGAGTATTATTGAGAAGTAGAAGAATCATTGTTACGATTTGAGAGTTTGGCTGAAGATAAACGGAAATTCAAGAATCTTAGAAACATACATCCATATACATATACGTACACGTATATTAGGTTGTCCGAAAAGTATCTTTCTTTCGCAAACGTGTTTTTTACAACAGTACATCTTCATAGAAACGTGAAACCGAGTCTGTGAAACGTCGCGGTGTTTATCTCGACGGAAGAAAATGGATCGCACGTGATTCGACGAAATAATATAAAACAAAAAACGTTGTGCGTCTATTATTTCCTTATAAGACGAAAGAAACTTTTCGGACAACCTAATACATAAATATAATATATAATATATATATTAAATATTAATATATCGGATGATAATAAAACAGCGAGTACTGTGTTTAATAAGAAACAATTTTTCTGCTTCATATCGTCAATTACACCCGTACCTTTTCGCAATCCTAACGTTCGTATTATACGTCAATTTTTCAATTTCATTTGTCGTCGTTTGGTTCCACGTTTTCACCAAATTTCGCTGCGTTCTATATTTATTTCGTTCAAGATTCTATCAATAAATTTGAACAATTTATCACACCTTTCGTGACTCTTACAAAAATCATTTTTGCAAATTCTTCGATCTCTACTCTGTATCAATGCAGAGCTTCGAGTGATTAATCGTTTGCTCGAGCTAACTATCACGAAATGTTTTAACATGAGCGAATGTGTACGCGAAGGGAACAGATGTTAGAAAATGGTAATTTCGATTTTTCTGTACGACGTCGATAACGAAAAGTAAAATTTTTACATCGTCTATCAAATAGATAATTATCGGTAGATTGTTAAAATTCTTGTGACGAACAGCAACTTTGTCACACATAAAAAGTAACTTATTCCAAGAAATTAGTTCGGAAAAAGTTCCACGTGGAAAGTTCAATGTCGCTTGGCTTGAGACAGAAATAAAAATAGTTCGAGAGAGAGCAAAAACACGTTAGCAAAAACTCGTCCACGTTGGCTAACTTTAGCAATTCGTCGGTATGCGTATGATAGTATCATCAAATTCTAACGAAAAATATAAAAACCGCGATATTTTCACTGAGGCTGGTGAGTCATCGAACGCTAGAAAGTATCATTTTCATTTATCGCTATCAAACCATCGAGCTTGAATATCACAGACTAACGACCAACGCTCTAATTGATAGCGAAAAATGATAAAGGTTTGGATTTTGTAATATCAAAACCTCGTTAAGGAAGTATACGAGTGTCTCAAAGTTTAAAATCCTACCGTCTTCGCTTCTTTCTCGCGTTTGCACCTTTTCGAATATCCTTCCTTTCCTCGTCTATTTCGTTCATGAAGAACGTGGGATATACAAAAGCTAGAAAAAATTACATTTACATATCGTCAAACGGTAAAAGCAAATATTTCAAAACTATGTGTATTTTAATAATATCCGTTGCGATATAATATCCACTCGGGGTCACATAGACCCGAGGGGGACAACAAAAGCNTAATGACTAACACTCTAATTGATAGCGAAAAATGATGAAGATTTGGATTTTGCAATATGAAAACCTCGTTAAGGAAATATACGAGTGTCCCAAAGCTTAAAAACCTACCGTCTTCGCTTCTTTCTCGCGTTTGCACCTTTTCGAATATCCTTCCTTTCCTCGACTATTTCGTTCATGAAGAACGTGGGATATACAAAAGCTAGAAAAAATTACATTTACATATCGTCGAACGGTAAAAGCAAATATTACAAAACTATGTGTATTTTAATAATATCTGTTGCGATATAATATCCACTCGGGGTCACATAGACCCGAGGAGGACAATAAAAACTAATGACTAACACTCTAATTAATAGCGAAAAATGATAAAGGTTTGGATTTTGCAATATGAAAACCTCGTTAAGGAAATATCCGAGTGTCTCAAAGTTTAAAATCCTACCGTCTTCGCTTCTTTCTCGCGTTTGCACCTTTTCGAATATCCTTCCTTTCCTCGTCTATTTCGTTCACGAAGAACGTGGGATATACAAAAGCTAGAAAAAATTACATTTACATATCGTCGAACGGTAAAAGCAAATATTTCAAAACTATGTATATTTTAATAATATCCGTTGCGATATAATATTCACTCGGGGTCACATAGACCCGAGGAGGACAGCAAAGTCGAGCAAATATTTCCTTTGCTGTATGTATGAAAATCAAAATCAGGTAACGTTGGTCGTAGACTGCGACATAAATTCAACTGCGGTTGTCCGTGTACAGTGTTAGATACAGTTTTACGAACGACGCAGTGGAAAGCAATTAATTTGCCCTCGGCTGGAAAATAATAAATTCTCTGCGCTATTAGAAATCAACGAAGTTTGGCAAACCAAGGACATTGATCACCAGAGACATCGAATACTTGCTACGCCTATTTATTTGGTCAGCGTGCACGTGCAACATCACTCGCACGCAGAAGGTTAGAATGTCGTGTAACACGATAACACGCTTGTATAATCGTAGAGAGACTAACGACAACGTGACTGCCCATTTGATAATTCCGTACATCCATTAATTTACCAAGATATTGTAATACCGCACGTACGCTCGGTGCATACTTTCGCATAAACGTTGGCACAATTGCTTTTAGATAGCTCGCGAGTAACCAGCGATAATATATTTCATTGCGAAATATCAGTGCTATTAATAGCTTTATAAAGGTTCTGGCAGACCTGTAAAACTTTCCAGTGTTCCTGCTATTTTCAGTCATTTTTCTTTCGCCTTTAGTTTCCCGATGTTCGTAAAATATCGAATTAAACGTCCTAATAGATTTACGTATTATTAGATCGTCCGAAAAGTTTCTTTCGTTTCGTAAGGTGATAATGGACGAACAACAATTTCTGTTTTATATTATTTTATTAGGTATTTTATCATTTAGGTATGATCCATTTCGTTATAATTCAATAAACTGATATAAAACGAAAAACATTGTGCGTCTATTATTTCCTTATAAAACGAAAGAAATTTTTCGGACAACCTAACGTTAACATAGCCAAATTACAACGAGCAGCAGATGAATTTATCGTCGCGTTATACGATAGTTCGTTGAATCAAAAAACCTAATACGTTTGCGATACGAACTTTTTCCATTGTGAATTTTTCAAAAATATTATTCAGTTTCGTAAATAATTTCGATACTTTGTTCTCTTTTAACGAAAAATCCTTTGGTCATTTTTTGTTTCGGAAACGCTATTCCCTTGTAATTAAAAACGCGAATATATCGACGCTATTATTCTGGCGTGACAGAGAAACATTCGGAAACTTACTCTTTTGGGATTCGAGACCCTCCCTGTCACAAACAAACGCGTTAATTACTATGTCGTGTTGCACGTTCCGATGTCCTATAATTTCGGCAGAAATGTCTGTCGCACACAGTCCTTGTGCACGAAGACGCTTCCGATTGCAAAATATTTTTTCAAACCGCGCAAAATTTAAAACGCGCGTTCGGAAGCTACACGGCTGACCACGTCACCGCGATACATTGAAAAACTAGAAACCACAAAAAAAAAAAAAAAAAATTGGACAGCGGAATTTCTACTCTTGGAAATTTACATCCCAGATCTGACGATTCGTTGGTTTTTCAAATTCCGAGAATTTCCCTTCGTAACTCGAAATGCAGCGAGGAAAAGCTGCGAAGCTTCGAAATCCTAGAAAACGATCGAACGTGCTCGTTTCAGAGGACAAATTCTGGTGTCGAATAATCTTACGAAAACGTTATAATCGTATTTCGATGCATCGAACGAACGAAAAACAACGTTCGACCATAATTTTACGACTTTTAAATATTTTCTCTTGCGGTCAGTGCGGTAAGATGCACTCGAGCAAGTGCCGTACGCTTATCGCTCGCATAGTAATCGGTCTTCGTTATTAGAGCTACTTTTTACTCTTATTCGGAGCTCGGGGTGATTTTACGCGCACCAGAGAACCGACTTTCGCATTAGTCGAGACGAAAATGCGACTATCTTCGTGTTCTGTACACGAGCGACAATTAACAGCATCGATAAGAAAGCAATCGAACGATTTCTTAGTCTACTTTATTCGATTTAAAATAAACGATGCGACAATGTCGTGCGCGTAAAATACAAATTTCTGTATTCATGCGAGATATATTATTATCGCGAAATATTTTTAACCAGGCAAACAATACGTCGGAGAACGATTGTAACGAAGGAACGAATTGAGAAAAATAGACGGGACAAAGTGTAGATTGTTTAGACATTACGCAAGTGTACGAGACCAATCTTTGCGTGCGATATAAGATGATTCAAGTATTTTACGCGAAACAATGTCGGCATATTCATAAGCAAAAATAGGAAACAAGCGTTGTATAAACGTAGGACCATAAAGGCCTTCTTAATCCCGCTGTTCTGTCCTTTCAATAAATTTTGACCCATTGTATTCCTTTCACATTGAAAAGTATCTCGAGTTGGAGCGAAATATAAAGAAAAATTGTTGGGTATTGTGCGTGTGATTCCTCGTCTCGATCCTACGTTCGACATTTTCTTAAAACATTAACAGTCTTCTTATTCATAGAAATGAGAGCAAGGTTGCAACATAAAAATATGAGAATTGTAACAGGACTTCAAGTTATAACAAAAGCGCGAAATAATAATGGACTGTTTACTGTTTACTGTTTGGAAGAGTAGAAACAGATTCGCGCTATTTACGTTGGTTCCATTCGGAAAAATGGTAATGTTCAAGCGTGGAAATTGAAATCATTACGAGTTTTTTTCATTTCCATGAACGCATTACGAATTCTTTGCATTAATTCCAAACACGTATCAATCTTAATCGCGCGAAAGCTTTTTTTCTTAAAGTTCCCAACAAATAAACATTCAGTGACGCAACATCGTGCGATCTCGCGGGCCCAAGCAGCAGCCTTCCTTGACCAATCCATCCATAACGTCTGCTTAATCAACCTGTTGTCATTTCGTTTTCTTACTACGACTTTGATGAAGCGTTTACGAGCCTGCGTTTGTATAAAAAATGTTCTCTTCTCGATATAATTTCGCGAAAAAACCAAAGCCCCCTGGATAATTATTTTCGGAGTAGAAATGTTATTTTTATCGAAGTTGCCGAACGAATATCGACTCACCGGGATGAACTGCTCGCCCCAAAATATTCGGATAACGTCAACATTTTAGCAAGCTTAAAGATGCGCTATACTATGCATTATTTTCGCGCAGACATTATGTCACGTTCGAAACATCTGCGCGCAAAGGCCAATGATACGAACGAACGAACGCTTTACGATAAAATTACTCGCATTCGTTCGCGTACCATTTATTATACAATTATGTCGGTACCGGGAAAATGGGAAAATAATACGGTGCACGAAACGGGAATAATGGATGCGTTCGGCTCAACCTGTTTAATGATAATGAAATAATTTAGGTTGGCATTAGCATATTAAGTTGGCGATTCAATCGGAAACTTTACTCGATGTATTTTCACAAATATTAAAGCTGCAATAAATAATAATTTGCAAAGCCGGTTCGATTTACTTTTAAACGAGCGAACTCGGAAGGTTGATTTAAACATTACGAATTTAGCCTTCCTTACACATTGCGTTCATCGTATTACATATATGTCTAATTTCCCAAGGCAATAATAATCAAATAATAAGATGTGACATACTTGAAATATTTAGTATGGCAACGCAATTTATCCTCCAACCAAAAAGGACATGTCGTATCGACTGGAAGAACAAAACCCACTTATTTCTATCCGACAGCTATAGAACCAGCGTAATGAATAATAAATAATAAATAACATATTTTCTATTATACAAAAATTAAACTCAGGATATGACAAACTGAAACTATAACGATAACTTTAATAAATTCGCCTGTTCGATTTTGCATAAGTACTTTTAATCAGATTTTGTCTTGTACTGTCTACCCGAGCAAAGGATATAATATCGAAATGATAAGAAGCGAAAATGTTGAAGCGATGTCGCAGTCGCGAGACACAACGATGGATAAATCTGTTAGAAACAATCGAAGAAGCACGAAATCGCTCTTACCAAGCTATAAAAGTAAATTATCCAATGTTGTGGCATAATCGAAAAAAAAGGAAAGGTTATACCTTTGCAAAGAGGATACTTTGACTTTGCTATTCGCGGAATACCAGGTGCGCAAAGAAATAAACTGGCTTTACAAACGGTATGTTTTATTTTGGTGTATACTTCACAGTTTATATCGGTTGAGAGAAGAATCTAGGCATGAAACAAGTAAAAAACTCGAACGTGAAGTCTCAATGAATAGTTCCACCAACGAGAACGGTTCACAGTGGCTGAAACCACCGTGCGCATAGTGTACATATATATCTATCTCGATATCGCAAATTCAAATTGGCCGTGTTGGGCCACGATCGAAGTCTCCGATGAATTCGTTCGCGGCCCGAGTCTCTTTTTCCACACACCTGTGCTCTTTTTTTTATTCTGCTTCGAGGAAATAAGCCAGCTGCGCGCTAGGCTAAACGCAATGAGTCAGCAACGTTCCCTTTACGTAACGATCCTTCGAAGATAGCCGAATAAAGACGGATGTAACAATAACGAAAAAGTTTCACTTTCATCGCACATTGGACGCGAGTTTAACGCGAGTTGTAATCGATTGGATCGTTGCTGCGGATTTGTACGCATTCGTGAAAGATCGAAGGCTGTCAAAATGCAGGGAACGCGCGTAACATGGAAAAATAAAATCTCCGAAACTATAGGTAACGTCTATGATACTTAGCAGGTGAAGCGAATACGCGCGAACGTTTGCGGCCTAATTTTCCAAATATTTTGCAGAAACTTTTTGATTGCTAGTCGCATCGATCTGTCGTTATGAAAAACGAAGAACGTTAGGTAGCAAAGGTGGTAAAATAGACGAATTGGAAATACGAGAGAAATAATTTTGACGGAGTCGCGGCTAGGAAAATTGAAATTGCTCGATATTCGTTTCTCTCGAAGCAGATTGTATGTGGACAGAGGCGTGGTTTTTTAAAGCATTTATTTTCCCACTTGTACAACACGAACGAAGGGGAAAAAGAATCCTTTGTGAAGTCTGTTCCACCGCAAAATGCGCTTATTCGCCGCGTCGATCTACGCTCTCGCCCGTACACATAGCCGATTTTCCGCAGTTGCCACAGTCACGACACTATTTTCTATCACAGACATCTACACCGTTACAAAATCTACGGATCCAGTAGATTACGCTCGCAGAATGATCGCATCAACCTTACAACTCATCGGCCTCGCTGCTGTTAGTCATAATTTAAAACGCGTTTTTCTTCGTTGCGCAACCTCTCGCGAAACTTTTCACTTTCGTACGTACCAATTTCGTGCGGTAGTTATGAGTCACTGGTCATTATGAATTTCACTGCTTTAACGGGCACAACCGTATAATCGCGTTCTTAACCTTGCGTTCGCAAAATTTACCTGTCGATGTTCTACTTCTGCTTCGCGCGTCTTTCGTCTCCTGCGCCTCTACGAAGCCAAGTTTCTCGCGCAAACTTTTACGAGTCGAGAGCTTACTACGGAAACGATCATCCAACGAACGTTCCATATGGATCGTTTCACACTCGACTATGATCTCTCATTTATTTCTGAATTTTCGCGTAAACTGAAAGATTCTCTAAATCGAAATCCGGACAACCGATTTTTGGTAGCAATAGGTTCGAACAAAGAGATCGCGCATAATATATATACATATACGTATTAAGTAATTCACTGATTAAATAGAACGATAAAATTGTATATTAGTTTAAGGATAAGGAATAACTCGTCGGCAGAAACCATATACCCTAACGTTAAAACGGAAAGGGAGCCATTACAGCGAATTATCTGCCAGTTTAATCGCCTTTCTCCGCTTCAACAAACGCGAAGATTAATCGCCGTAGTACGTTAAACGCACGCGTTTCCGGTTCCACTGGTAGCGCAACTTTTGCTCAACGACCAAGTGTCTTCTCGGCGAAAGAAGCTCTGGCATCCTTCCGCGATGTTTCTCTTGCGCGAGATATTTACATTTTCGCAAGCAACGAGTCTGTCGTGTACGACAAACACGCCAACGCATACGTCTCTACTTCCATCTCAGACGCGTACACTGACTTTCAAACAACGAAAATTTCTCAATGTCGTACTCGAATCGACGGAGAACTAACATCGCTCGCTGCGATCCTGTAATTTTCTATGCTCGAATCTCGCTGTAGCTTCAACCTGAAGAGAGAATTTTTACGCTTTGAGGGAATCTGGCGTACAATTCGACGACAAAGAGATATTATTTGCTCGAAGATGAGGCAGATAATCTTTCGCATTTCTTGATCCGATTTCAATTTTGACGAATTTCGTCACACGTTTTAAACTCGTGTTTCAAATTTTACGTTTTAACTTGCATAGGTTCGAGCGTTACTTTTCGGTGTAAGAAAACTGTCAAAGCTAATTACGACGATACGTGAAATACGTATTCGATGAATATCACGCGATATTCGCAAAGCCAAGTCGAATTAGCGCGATTCGATGGTTGGTGCAGATATTCAGTGCCAAGGAAAACACGCTATCGAATAAATATACGTATATTAACACCCAAGTACACAGTCATTGCCTAAACTTTTACGAAACAACGTTACATTTGTCTTGCGTCCGAGCGGCCAAGGAGGTCGGATGCTTCTAAACGATTCTTCTTCTTCTTCTTCTACAGCGACCATCCAACTACATATCGACATATATTCGCAGCTTCTGATAATAACAACGTGAAATTCATACTTCCGCGAGCATACCTCGACTATAACGTGTATAATAACGTTTCAACGTGGCGCACTAAAACATATCGTTTCTCGTATCGCGCGTAGGATTTTACGGTTTGTCGATTACCGAAACCACGGGAAACAGCTTTTTCTCTAATACGTAAGGAAAATGGTATTTTTTAGTAAAATCAATGCGATAAACTGGAGGTTCGAATCTAGCGATTTCAGGAGTATACAATCGAGATTATTAAGCGAAAATTTTCAACGAACGTTATTTTACATTCAAGCCGAGTCGCATTTTGCTCTTGTTAAACGTAGAACGTAAAGATGGACGTGTAACGGAGTTATGTTAGTGTGAAAAATTGTAATTACAACTCAAGTTCTCTTCGTTTCTCTCTTACGAAACGTTGACTTCATTTGCCAGAGATTACACGTACGTTTGTCGCGTATATAATACACTATCCGCTTCGTCGTTCCCTATTGGGCACATCGTAGTCGTCAAACGGAATAATTAGCTAACAGCGAGCCTACGGCGTGGATCATCAAACAATACGTTGATCGGATAATGAACTCGTTAGAAACGTTAATTCTTAGTCAAAGGCAGTCCCTGAATGCGTTCCCTGCACGATTTGAATTTCTCCGACGTGATTAGCTTTGACCTAGATTTCAAAGGGATATTCCTCCCTACAAGTAAAATTCACGTGAAACACAGCGACGTTCAAAGGAGTAATCAAACGGAATGGAAATACGACGATGAAAAGAGCGGCGCGGATTCGTCAACGAAGAACACGACGACTGGAAAAACGACGATTCGCGTGAAACCGCTCGAAGATAACGTGGACGATGTGGAAAGAAAAAAAATTGGAAACATTTACGGGCTGAGTCGTTACAAGCGTATTACTCTTATCGGTATTAGTCATCGTTGATTTTAGTTGCTTCGCCTCGTTTCGTTTCAGTTAAGACGGTAAAATCAACGTTTGTTAAAATAATGTGCACGAGTCGAGTATTTCTGACACTTGCTTTAATATATGTCAGCTAATGCGACACGCGAGAGGTCGTGTAAAAATTGAACGACCCGACGCGATAATAGCTTTCGCGATAAGAACTTTCGCGATACTCGGTCGCGATAAAACGGAAGAAAAGAGCGTTTCAATTTCTCTGTGATACACGTACACCTAACGAGCAACGTTTTCAAACAGACGATCGAGACGAAGAGCAGCGACGTGCGCGAGTTTGCCGAAGATACTCGAAAACGAGACGAGAAACGTATAAACAGCACGAAACACGGTTAAAAGTTGGAAGACGAAGTAGATGTATTAGAACGTGGGCGAATTATAACAGTTTATCGACCCACGCGATCAACGCTATTACTCGATCGAGATGAGAAAGAGGTCGACAGTGTCTAACGAGAAACGTGTTCTACCGGAAAATCCATAAATCCGATTTTACTCGGAATCAAAGAGAAGCGGCGCAATTACGATCGACGAAGACCCAAGACTCGGGCTCGTCGAATGGTAAAAGCAACGAGAATTCCGGAAAAGCGAATACGCGAAAAAGTCTACCATTCTTCTGTGTTCAACCGTGTCTTTTTTAGCAGATAACGTTCGTGCGTGTACGCGCGTGTCGCTAACGTTTACAATTGATGGTTTACTATCGATGAAACTATGTACGTTGTTATTATCGAACGTGTAAACAAGAAAATAAATGTACGTATCGATAAACGTTCGAAATGACAGTTACACGTTCGCGTGCAGAGAAACGGATACGGAAACGTTAAGAGAAACTTGCGAATTATCTCGCGAAATGAATTTTGGCATCTCTGAATTTTGGATTTCACATGTTTTTTTTTTTTTTTTAAATAAACGACAATAAAAGTCTGATTCGAAGGTGGGTGCTAATAAAATTCTGAGATATGCGAAATTAAATCAAAGACATCTTTTATTGAACTTCTCAAACAATGTAATTTGAGTCAGCGCGGTACAGCACTGTAGCGACATTGGTTGACCGGCGTTGATCAGTCTGGACGACGAAGCAGAATCGAGCGTATCATCGTTTCGTTATCACAATACCTCGTATCGTCGAACGACGATGTTCAAAATAAATACATCCAGAAGGAGAGAGCGAAGAAGGATCGAATTTGAAAAGAAGAGAAAGAAAAAAAAAAAGAGCGAATCCGCTCGAGTCAACAATCCGTGAAACAAAATTGTCGATAACTCTAACGAAAAGGAAAAAAAGAAACAACGCGCGATCCGTGTGAAAATCTTTTCGACGTTCTTCTCGCTCTCTCTTTCTACTTCCAGAGATCAAATAGCGTAAAGCGCGATTGGCAAATGATCACAATCAGCAAACACAAAAAGCAAAATAAAACCGGAAAAAAAAGCGTTCGTCGAAACTCCGTCACGATCGATAAAAGTAAGGTCGAATGTAGATTTCGCCGATCGTCGATTACGATTCGTTCGCGATAGAATCTTTACGAAAAAAAGAAAGCTGAACGTCAAATATAAGTTCTTATCTCTCCCCGTCTGAACAGCGGCATCGTTTAACAAAACGAAACAGGCAAAACTTTTTTCATCTCGATACGTTCGAATCGCTTTTATCAATTTTCGTTTCTCCAGCTGCAGCCATCGAACGTTTCGTACAGTATACGAGACACCAGGTTTGTATACCACGGCGGAGCTCCGTTCCATAAGCAAAAAGAGACTCGACGATTCGACGCAAATAAATTAAATTTTCCTCCGTTCATCGTTCGTGAAAAGAATAAATGGACAAGCTTCGGAGGGGGAGGGACGAACGGTATGATCGTCGAAGCTGTATCGTACTACGAACTCGTTCCGCAACGTGTATCCGGATTGGCGGCGGCGGCGGCGGCGGTGATGCGTTCTCGAGCGAAAAACCTTTATTCCGGAAAGGCGGATTGCAAGTGCCATCCGATCGTTTCTCCACGGACGCTGCCAACGAACGATGCGCTGCTCGGTAGAAAAGAAAAGAATGCGTGATACATTGAAAAATGAAGGAAGAACGTGGTGGCGAATTTATTGGTGAACGCTATACAGGCAGGCTAAGACACGCGTTTGGTTACACAGCAGCGAACGTGATACCGTGCAAACGGCGTTACACTCGAAGAAAAATATCAACGAACGACGATGTTATTAAAGCAGCAACGATTATCTCTTGGCTTGGTACGTGATACGCGGTTGTTGCTACTTTAACAAGAGTCAACATCAATATTTATCCGTTGCTACTTAGCAATAAAACTTGCTATGCACGATGAGGATCAGAGCAAGAGAGAAATATTGCTAATATAATTCTTCGCGTTGGATTGCGCGTCTCGTTGGTTGAACCTCGGACGCGAAGCACGCACGCGCTAAGCCTAATTAGTCGTCGGTGATTCTCGCGGCACGCTCTTTCGTTGCCTTCGAAATTGCCGCATCGTCTCTAATATCCCCTAACAGTCTAATGGTAAATAAAAGGCGGACCGTTTAATACGCGACTTCTCCTATACACATATAGACAACGGTGATAATCTAAGTGAATCGCCTTAACATCTAGGCTTACAGTCTAAACGAAAGAGGATGGTGGGTAATGGATACGTGTGTGTGAGTGTGTGTGTGTGTGTGTATATGTGTGTATGTTTGTTAAATACGCGAACATGCGTTTTTTTTTTCTCTGTCTGATTTCGCGTACGAAACGATGAAAGTTCGCGAACTCGTCGCGGTCTCGTGCCGGGTCGAGAAACAAGATCGGCGAGCACGGGGTGAGAAGCGTTATCGCGACGCCGTGTCACAAAATCGCGCGAAGCTCGCGATCGATACGATCGACGCGCAGCTCGCAAACCGTGATCGATCGATTTGGCTTCACCGTGCCCCGTCTTTGCGCCTTACGAAAATTCACGCGATGCCCTTTTCCTACGATGAAACGTTTTACGGTCACGGCCGATCGAACGGCCGATGACAATCGGAGACCACGTTTCGTCTTACGTCTGTTCGATCGCGTGGCCCTGTAACAACGTCGAGTCGCGCGAAAAGTAACTGCGACACGGGGACGAGCGACTCTGTTCGATAAATTTTCACGTTAACAAACATTGTACGCTAAAGATACTAAAGGTCTTGGCTGAACCGGAGACCAGCGAACATCTAATCAAGTTCCAATGTTAACCAACTTACTTCCTAGCACTTTCCAAAATAGAATCGAGGTCTGCCTTCCAATCTGTTTTGTTTTGTACAGAGTGCAAGCTACAGATCAAAAGGCAAACGCGTAAGCGTCGACCAAACGTCGGACAAACTTGGTAACTTTGAAAGATTACGAAGCAAAATGAAATCGATACACAGCGAAGTGAAATTTACGAGATTTTCGAATCTCGCGCGTCAATCGCAAAGGACAGACAATTTTAACTGGAACGCGCGTTTCTCGATGACAGACGCAACTAAAATTTAACCAACGTTGCAACAACGTGACCACGAGGAATGCTTTACGCGTCTACGATCACGCGAACGCGAATCGCGCAAGTAGCACGAAACAACCTCGAACTGCTAGCTGCGCGTCCTTTCGACCGCGAATTTCTGTTTATCGTGAACTTAGTCGCAGGAACAAAGGATTCGCGGGATATTTGCCAGCCGCTGCGCTACTAACCGCAAGAAACGTTCCGGGAATGATCGAAGTATCTCGACAGTAACACGTATCGATGTTATAAGGTTCGCGCGTAAACGTGACTCTACTTTTCAAGTAGTCAAAGTACGCAACAATATCGAACGTATTCGAAAGATCGCGCGTAAAGACCAAACAATTTATGGATTCGAAGCGAGTTTCGCAACGACGACGCGGGAAACGATATTCGACAATGAGAAAGCAATTATTCGTTCGAGAGGTAACGAGGATCGGAGAAAACTGTCGGGCATCGCACGATTAAAACAGGAAAAACGGGGGACGCGAACTTTCTTGGCGACCAGCGGCCGATTCGTCGTTCCGTTTAATTACTACGTTACGATTTAAACAGTCACAACTCTAGTTGTTTCGTTGACGATGGTTGGCGGCGGCTGAGAGATCGTACGACGCGAAAGAGGAGACGGTGGTCAGAAGGTGAAAGAAGGTGAAAGAAGGTGAAAGAAGGTGAAAGAAGGTGAAAGAAGGGAAGGACGAGGAGAAAGAGAGAAAGAGAAAAAGAGGCGATTACAGGGAATCTTTCTCTCTGCTGCGATCAGCATTAGGCTGGTAGTCGACGCACACCGGCCTTATCGTCGAGAGTCGTTTCGCTCGACGACACGAGCCAACCACCGTTTATTAGTAGCATGTTGTCATCGATAAGCAGACCGCGTGTATTCCCGACATCAAGGTACGATCCTTTAGATCTACTCTCGTGCGTGCTTCACGAGTGCACGCACATCACGTATACTACGTGTATACAACGTACACCGTTAGGAAGAAGAATCGTTCGACGCGTAGCTTTGCTCGTTACCGTCAGTTACACTTGTTCGTCGTTACACCCAGGACTGCTGGCAACCAGGGCGTCATCGCGGGAACAAGACCGAGAAAGGGAATAGATGCAAGTAGGATATAATTACAGCGACGCGCGTTACTTCGGACAAAAGGAGCGAAGGTTTTTTCGCAGAAACGGATAGCTACCGTTCGAAACTCGAGCGGTTTTCGTTCTCGCGCGATCGCGCAAGCTTCCATACGCGAGTCCGTTCGGCTTTGTTCCCTCTATCGACGAACTAATCGAATCTACAGGGCCACCTCTCTTTCGCTCGCACTCACGCGTCTCCCTTTCTCTCCTTCTCTCTCGCTCGCACGGTCGACGTGTTCACGCTCCCTGCTACTCTGCTTCTTCTTTTAGCCTCGCGTGTACGCACGCACGCACGCACGCACGCACGCACGCGAATCGAAGAAGAAGGAACGTTCGCAAACACGGACAGACGCGAAAATGTTCTCTCTTTGCACCGTAACGAGTCGGACCAGCAGACACATCGAAAGAGAATCTCTCGGATCCCGTGTTCATTCCTCCGCTTGCAGCAACGTGCGGAAATCCTGTTGCAGCTTCGACTCGTGGTAGCTCCAAATGTCGCTGAAATCTTCCTCGTCTTCGTCCACCTCCTCCGCGAAGATGCATTTCTTCTGTTTCGATATCGGCGCGTTCGGCGACGGCGAGTAAAACTTTATCTCCAAATCTCTGTGACCGTTCGGCGACGTGATGATCTCCGTCGATACCTCCAGCTCTTTCGGCGACTGTACGGTACCGTTCACGTCCATACCGGATGGTCCAACGTTACTCGCAGGAATACCGATAGAGTCGCCGCGCCACAACGTTCGGCGTTTCCCGCTCTCCGCCTGTCCCCTGTCGCCGATCACGCCAAAGTCTTTGCTAGGCGTGCTGATCTCCTCGCTGAAATAACTGGTCGGATCGCTCCAGCTGCGCCTCAGTACGACACCGGTGCTACCGTCTTTCTCTTGATGGGTTCGAGGAACGTTATCGCCGTTGAAAAGCCTCTCGATACTCTGCTCCGGACAATTGAGGCTCGGCCGGGACAAGAATAGCGGCATCTGCGGGAAGTGGCCGGGACAGAAGTCGGTCGACGGTGACGGGGTCAAGAAGGGCGAGTAACAGTTCTGTTCCACGTCCCATATGAGAGCCGCGGGATCGCAGTACCGGCACTGGCACGGCCCTAATTCGTCGTTGATACCGTCCTCGCAGCCCGTCGTCGCCGTCGGTTCGTTGTATTCGTGCAGATAGCGCAGAACGTTGTTGATGTTGCCATTGCCGTTGACGTTGCCGTTGCCATTGCCGTTGCCGTTGACGTTGACGTTGCCGTTGCCGTTGCCGTTGACGTTGACGTTTACGGCGTGATTATGGTGATGGTGATGGCCGTTATGTCTGTAACCCTTTGGCGGAATGGTGCGCATTTGCGCCGGCAAAACGATGTTTCTGTTGTCGTCCAACACTTTCACCTCCACGTGCCGGTGCGGATACCTTTGCCTCGCGTCGGCTATCTCTTGCACCGACATGCAGCCCGTTGTCCTTTCCCTCGCTATGGGTGGCCTTCTATGGTTGTTTCTGAGGTGAGGCGCGGCTTCGTAACGTTGCTCGTAACAAGCCGGCACGTACGACGGTTTTAAAGAACTCGCGCTCGGTTGTTCGTTGGCCACGCTCGAATTTGTCTGTTGCTGTTGCTCGTCGTGTTTCGCTTCCACGGAGGCCACC
Source organism: Bombus difficillimus (assembly GCA_014737525.1). Taxonomy (NCBI): domain Eukaryota; kingdom Metazoa; phylum Arthropoda; class Insecta; order Hymenoptera; family Apidae; genus Bombus; species Bombus difficillimus. The sequence goes on along the minus strand of JACXIT010000138.1, from coordinate 111,201 downwards.
GCGTTGTTCGGCGGTTTTCTGTCCTTCTTCCTGCGCTTTCGCGGCTTGATGATTCGCGGTAAACTGTTCTCGGAATTGTTCGACCCTGAACTCTCGTCGCTCGCGATACTCAATGAATCGATATTCGCTATGTTGTTTCCCGTGTTAGTCGTTTCCTTGGTCGCCGTGCAATCCGACGATTTCGCGTTCGTCTGCTGTTTCTTACCGAGCTCTATCGGCCTCTGGGGCCGCGACGGTGGACACCTCACCGAGTTGTTCATCGTACAGTTCGATGTCACGGTAGCCACGTTATTGTGAACGTAACTATTCACCGCGCCCGTATTGCTGCACACCGCGTTAGCAATGCCATTAGCGTTCCCGCTGTTGTGTATCTTGCCGCGATTGTGAAACCGATTGGCCAGGATTAGCGGCGCTCCTTGCGTGTGAATGGCCAATCTAGAAAGTGGATTCTTGTGTAGGTGAACCGATATTTGCTGATCGCAAGTCTGCTGTTGCTGTTGCTGTTGCTGTTGCGGCGACGGTGATTGCTGCTGTTGCTGTTGCTGCTGACCGAGCGACGGTGACGATCTCTGCGTGCATCGACGAGGACTGGACGTCATAGATATCAACGGAGCGCCCGTCCAACCGCCAGGTCCGTACTGCACCTGACATTGTTCCGTTCCGCTCGGGAAGTTCACAGTTCCGTAACAGCCTCGCGTTTTCCCGCGAATCACAGCTTCCTGTTTCCTACCGACGATCGGCTTGTGCGATCCTGGCCTGATGCTCGACGATATCAAACAACTACCGATGTAACGCTCCACCTCCACGCCGCCCTGGGAGGCCGGGCTCATCTTACAAAACCCGCGACCGATACCACTTATATAGCAACGACACCGTTATATATTCTCCCGATTATCAGAAAATGCCGCACCTCACGGTATTCCAATCGTTGACAAGTACGTTACACCAACACGTTACTCCATTGACCCAAATTCAGGTACAACGTTTACGATGCTTCAACGGTATCACCGGTTTAGCCCATTGTCATCCTGAGCCTCTCTCGAGTCGATACCACAAACAGAACTGTAACACTGTTAACGATCGATCCAAGCCGAACAAGCGTAAACAGCGTCGTTTCGTCGGACACGTAGCGTGGAACGATCACGTTCCGGACGACGGAAACGACCGATTAAATACGGGAACGGCGACAGTTACGTTTGGATCGAAACACAGCGCTCGGTCGAACAACCATACGGGACCGCGGCTGCAACGATACTGAAGCTCGCTCCACCGAACGCGCTTACGCCGTCTTTCGCATCGCTCTGCGACGTGGAGATGCCCCACCATGCTACCCACTGCCCCTTCCACCGTACTTCTTCCCCACCACCGTCCTTCTTCCCCACCACCCCAACCACGCTCACCACCGACAGACGTGCCCCCACCGCTCTTCCCAACCCCCTTTTCTTTACGATGTACACTCTCCACACCGTTCAACGAAACTTCACCATGCTCCTATACCGCTTATATACACATAACATTGTTCCTTCCGGTGGACGAGCCTGTCGCAATTTAGCAAGGTATCGGAGAAAGCTGGGCAAAGAAGGTAAGTTGCGCGATGGTTGACGTTAGCCGCTGGAAACTTTCCGACGACATCGACTGGCGAAGACGAATTTCGGACGGCCGACGCTCGTGGCTGACGCGCGCTTCTTTATGGCAGATAATCCGAGAACGCTACAACGGTATCGCGTCTCGTTGAGGTAAGTCGACGAAGATCACGGGGAAAGCACTCCAGCAGCCTCTTTCGTATCAGCGTATTGTCGTCGCTTTTTCTTCCACTTTCGGCAAAATTTATATCGGTATCTTATTCGGCAGTTGTAAAAAATCGCGCGTTTCAGGAGCGCGGTGAACCACGCGGTTACCAAACAGCGGGTTAAACTGAGCTGATCCGATAAGGAATTTCAGGGAACGCGAACAGTACCCGGGATTTTTATTTTATGGATTAGACGTTGCAGCGCTTTCTCGGATGGATTGTAACGGTGTATAAGCAGGTCTCTTACAACGTTTTCTTAAAAGATGTAACTTCCAAAGTCTCGCGTATCTTAGGAAATAGTTCTATGGTGTGGAAAATGCCAACGCTAATGCGAGGCCATACGTGTAACTATTTGCAAGGATCGCTTTGGGGTTTTAATAAATCAAAAATATCGAAACGTTGTTGCGTCTGATACGTAACGTTCTTTAAACCTCGGGTATCTCTAATATAAATATATATAGTATATCTTCGCGCAAAATTAACACGAAAGTTTGGTAAATTGGAAATAGAATTCAGGAAAGTTGAAAAGATCGCGATCGAGCGAAGCGACAAAAAAGAAGGCAAAGTTTCAATTTGAAACGACCTGTCAGAGTCCGTTGGAAGCTAGAGCGGAGAAATGCGGAGCGTACAAGATATATGTAAAGTCGAAGCAAGATGTAAAAAGGAGGGAAGGAAAATCCTGCGAGGACGCGAGTTACGTCTTAACTGGCGCAAGTCTGGAAGACCGTCATCCGTGAAGTAGATGGCACGGCGACGAGACTAGAAAGAGTAAAGGAATAGAAAACGGGGGGGAAGGGTCGGTCGGTAGAAAGAGAAGGAGAGGAGGGAAGCCCGATATCTTAGATCAGGTTACGGCACCCTCGCATCTAGGCCACCAAGCCTTTAAAAGTGGGTCACAAGTCATCAATCGCCTGCGGCACGCTACCTTGCTCGGTTGAACCCTCGCATACAACCCACCTACTCTTCTCTGGAACGTCTCATCTGGAGCGAAGTAACGCGACACGTTCGGTCCCTCCTTTCGTTCATGCAGGCGTTCGCGTTATCGTGTGTGCGAACCCCGTGTGCTTGTTCACCAACGGCGGAAAGCGCGATCACCAGATTCCACGTCAGCGAACAAGAGACACGGCGACGAAATTAACACGTTACCAAGCAACCGCCAAGTTGCCGCCACGCGTTTTCTCGGCTACGTATTCGAGAGGCTCTTACCTAGTGAAGTATACTTAGATTGATACACACCGCAGCTCAAAACTAAGCCGACGCACTTGCTTCTTTTTCACGAGTTACGTTTTAATTAGAGAATTATCGATAAGTGAAACTGCGCTGATTTTACGATCGTCGTGGCTACGCGCGACGTATCGCGACCCGATTACGCTGAATTTTTAACAGCCAGTACGCGATAACGAAACTAGTATTTGTAATCGCGTTTTATTTGGCAAGTACTTTGGCCTTAGATTCTTTCGTTTCTGAATTCCAAGTCGGATCAAGAGGAATCATTCTAATTAACGAAGAAACTACCCATGTTAATTTACCTAATGATAGCTTACAGGTAAACGTATGTAGCAGCTTGTACGATAAGTAGCGAGATCAGATTTTATTGCTGTTTTTATATAGCTAATTTATATTCGTAGTTTAGTAATTCCATAAGAGAATCCGTTGTAAGTACTGTTCCTGGTTATTAATTCTGCCATGGATGTTTCATATATCGCGGCCTGATTAAAACGATCTTCAAAAGCCGATATGCAATAACGAAACTGTATTCACAATTATGTCTTATTTGTATTTTACCTTTAGATTTTTCAATTTCTCAGATATAAGTCACTTTGAAGCGAATCTTCCGTATCGATGGAAGAACTTCCGACGTTACTGTAAGCAGTAATACTTAATTAAAAAGTGTATCTAACAGCGTATACGACAAATGGTAATATTACGTTTTATCGCTCTTTTTATGCAGGTAATTTAGATTTGTATCTTAGTAATTCCACAAAAAACGTTGTAAGTACAGTTGTTCGTTAATAATTCTGCCATTAATTTCTACACGTCGGATAAGATTCGCATATTGTGTACGACAAATCTACCAAAGGTACTTACCGAGAAGAGAAATACCGAATGCGTTTAACATTTTTTACCGATTCCGTTGTTTATTCCCATTTTCGTTTCACATTTTTCGTCATAAAAGAATAGTTTCGCTTTCCTGGTAAATATTTCACTCCGGCGATTGAGAAATTGCAATTCGAATTCGATAATTAGATAATAATAATTAGATAGGAGTAGCGGGTATCGAGATAAGAATCAGTGGTGAAAATGCAAATAAGTTTACGACTTGTCAGCAGATCTAATGAATAATAAATTATGATAATTAAATCGAAGAATGGGGAACGAGAGAAAGTTGGAAGATAATAGTTACTTGTTGGATTCTTCGGTCAACTTCGATCGACGCGACTCCCGCCGGTGTATCCGAGAAATTTGTAATTCATAAGAAATCAATACGAAACTAACTATCATCTTCTAATTTCCTTTGGGACCCAAGTAAACTTTGTTGCTCTCTGGCAAATTCACTTTGCATATCGTTCGATAAACGACATCGTATATGCCAACAAATTTATGTCTTATTCATTAGCCCCGATCGATATGATCAGCATGGATGAAATTCAACGTCGTATAACGTACGATTTGCACCAAGTACGGCAATTTTTAGATGGAAATCTGGTGTTTGCAACGCGACAGAAATGTTTGCTCCTGTTATCGCGCGTGTTTGCACGTGCTGCGGATTAACGCACGATACAATCGTCTGCCACGCCTTCGACGATCGTCAATGCCTTTCAGATGTGTACGTATATATGCGCCTGACTGTCATCGTAATTTATCCTTCGTCATCTGACGATATACAGGGTGTTACGTCTAATGTCTCACGAAGGATGGAAACTTTCAAAAACTTTATTATACGATATAAATAATCTTTCTGTAAGTGGACGAGATATCAGAGCGAAGCTGATTTTTTTTTTTTTTCTTTTTTTTAAACAAAACCTGTGTACCTCTTATTCAACGTTTACCAAGACGAACGCAGCGGGAATTTTGTCACTGGAATTTATCGCGTCGTAGATTTTCCCGAATTTTGCTATGGAACGCTTTATGTCTGTCGAAATGTGCAGGGAATTCGACTGAAATAAACGGACGCGTGGCCTTAAGACTAATGAAACGCGATACATTTTCTATGAGCGTAGTTGACGCGCGAACTTGTAAGGAAAGCTTTCTCGGTTCGTCGTAAATGTACTTCCTGCTATGAAATTTATCATAATTTTATAAGCCACGCGAGCCGAGAAACTCACGGACGTCTTGGCACACTTTCCTAACGGGTATTCCGTGTAAGAAACTAATCATGCCTGACATTATCGGCCTGGGCTGAAGCGTATATACGCGCTCGAAACAGCGATACGTGGCGTTTTTGTGAAAGAGAAATGACGCATATTAAAGAGAGCAGAGAAAAGTAGACGAAGTGCTACGTGAAAGTGCGCCGCGTGACCGTTGTGAAAATCTCGGTCGATACGTACGCCTGAACGGGTGATTTTACGGTGAAAGCGATACATTGAAATATTCACCAATACCACGCAATGGCGAAACGCTTTCGTTTCTCACTTGAAATTTACCGCCGATGAAACCTTTCTTAGTTGCCCCATATTTTACGGCACGTGGAAAAGTGGTTTTGCCAACGTTTCAAACGTAACGTTCCTTGTTGCAAAACAAATAAATTCCATGAATCGACAAACATATATCGAATCTTTCTACAACAGACAGACTAGATCTTTCTATAAAATCCTCTGTACGATTTTCAAGTAATTCGTTCAATTCTTTGGCGCGTATAACGTCCTTCGAGTCTAAAATTTCGATATTCGTAATTCGTTGTCGTTAAATGATTGTACCAAGGAAGTAAGCGATAAAAAGCATCGTAAAATCGACAGGAGAATTCATTCCGCAGCTGACGTTGGAAATAAACAACGGTGTTTCGCGAAGAAATAATCTAAGAGCAATATGAAAACCAATATTGGAATCGTAATTAAAACAGAAATTTTGGTCGCTTAACGTTGCTTGCAGCGTTACTCAAAGCGCTGGCTCATAGTCATCGTAATCAAAACTGTTAATAACATTCTTAAAAAATCGCTATTTTCAATCGTATATTTTTAAAAAACAAGTTGAACGAAAAAATCGGGTCTTTTCGCAGATTCGTGGAGAAGTTTACAAGATAAGCCCAGTCTCGATACTTTTCTTCGTCACCGTGTATAGTAAAAGTGAACACAACGCGGTCGTCAAACGTGCATTTAAATTTCAATTTCAATGTACGGTGATAAATGTGTACGCGAAACACGATTGCAAGCGATAATTCTACGTAAGTACGTGCAATCTTAGAAACCGATTAGCGAACAATAATAATTTGAATATCGCATAATTAATCGTTAGTTCGTATTTATAGCTACGGGTGTTAAGGCGTTTCGCGATTAAGATCGTGAGAGACGTCAAGAAGCTCGAAGATGGCATTCTTTTCACGAAATACAACGTTTAAGAGCTTATGTAAGTCGACATTAATGATTACGCAACCTGGAAGAATCCTGTAATCGAACGATACGCGTTTCTAGAAATTCTAACGTTTCGTACGTTCTCCGACTAGCGTTGGCGATGGATGCAGCATTTTGGAAAAGCTACAGAGAAATTAGCAACACCATCTTGCCAGACGTCGTCCTCTAAAACCATGAATGTCAATTAGCCTCGCTTCTCGTTCACGCGTTTCACTGAAATATCAAACATCCAATTGTTTGCCGAAATCTACGCAAATGTATGCGTTTCCTGGAGAAAGTAAAGAAAAAAGAAAAAAAGTCTGATAATACGACAGGAGCGCGCGCGCGTCGACGAGTTTTATTTGTACGAACATTCGATGCAACGTGATTCGGTTCTTTTGTTATTTTGAAAAGCACGTAATTAGCGTTTACATGACGTATTTGAGAAATGCAGGTGAAGCAATGCAGTTGTTTTGAGCAAATTGCTGTTTATTCGTGTAAACAATTAGCAGGGTAAACATCGTTGATACGTAACACGGTTAGCATTGACGCAAGATATTTTATGACATTTCAAATATTTTATTTACATACGTGCAACGATAACAAGCAATCGATGCAGTTTTATTGCATCGCTGGAAATCTCATATTTTAACGAAACGTTGGTTGTTGGTCAGTTTATAAAGATATTTTGCAACGTTACCCCGGTGCTATTAACAATGTTCCAATCTCTGAATAAAATATGTAACAGCAGTTCGACACGATCGAAGCTCGGAACACGCAGTCAAAAATGCAGAGGATCTGATAAAAATGCAACAATTCTGCATTTTGGATTGACCTGCGTACAATAGCACTGAGAATCCCATTGAATATTTATGGAGATTATTAGAAAAGATGAACGCGCGATTCAAACGTTTTTCTGTCGTCATCAATTAGGGAATTACGTGGTACGATTGAAGACCAAAGGTATCGAATATTTCTGGATCAGCGTCGAAATCTAATAGTAAGTGTTCGAACAATACGATAAATTAGTTGGGAAAAATTAAAAGCAACATGATTTATCGAAGCATTGGAAGAACGAACGCACGGCGGTATATTTTTGCGGACACGTGAAATATTTTATTTGTCGTCCACAACTGTCTCTGTCATGAGCGTTCCGTGGTATACGTTCGTCCTTTATTTACCAGCGAGATCGCGGAAATAGCGAATAAATTTTTCTTACGATCGCATATGATTTTTACACGCTAATCTTTTCGCCTATGATATAGTTCGTTGCTATATATCAAGCAGAGTGCAGGATTAAAACTGGTCGAACCACTCGGCGAACTTGTGATTTTATTTTCGTGCATTCGCGTTAACCGACTTGCGTTAACGAGCAATTTATAGCGCTCGGATAATTATAAAAATATTTCATCGGTCTTGCTTGTAAAATGGGCGGTCGCGCATTGCAAATGCTTTCTCTTTTTCTTTCTTTTTTTTTCTCTTTTTTCGTTGACCGTTAATAGGACGGCCGGGTGTTTTCTAGACACCGAAGGAAAAAAGGGAGGGACGAAGATGCGTGGAAAAAGTGAGAGAAAAGACAAATAGGGGAAACGTCGAGCGTACCGGGGAAAGAAAGCTGGGCAAGTTAGTACATCGATTACGAGAAGTGTCGACCACATGCCTCGGTTCCGCACCAAAAACAACACAGACCCTCTACCTTTTGTACAGCCGAAAACAACCACCGTGGGATACGTTTCCGCACACTTTCTCAGATCTGTCTCCACGGGACCGGCCAAAAGGTTCGTCCTTTTTCTACCCTCTCGCTCGCTCCCTTCCAAGTTCGAGGGGCACTCGATTATTACACCGAAACGGCTATAACTTTTCCTAGAAGGCATCCATTATCGTGATTGTTCGCGGGTTTACGGCCGACGCGACGGTGTAGAATCGCAGCAAACTATGTACACTATCGGTCAAAAGTATCCGGGCGCCTGTTCAACTTGTTTTCCACGAGTTGTATTTCGATTACGAAACTACGGATAAATTAAAATTCAATGATTTTATATTTGACAATCGTCGTAGTAGCTACAGTAGTACGGTGACGCGCGTGAAAATATACGAAATACGCGATGTTTAAATAGCATTTGTTAGGATAATTGATAGGTGAAACTAATTTCTCTCTAGGCTACAGTTTTGTTTTTAATTACGTTCGTGAAAATATGAATTTGCGCGTAAATATCTCTAATTACGTGTAACAAAGTTTCGTAAGAATGTGAAATTAGTTTTTCTGAATATAACGAATAGCGAAATCGCATTAATTAAGACGAGCCTAAAGTCCGAACGCAAATTTAATTGGAATTTTTATTTGTTACATAAAAATAAATTCGTATTGCCCTGATATTCTAGCGCTTTATTTATTTATATCTTTGTATATAAATATATGCACACTATGGTCAAACGTATCCGAATATTTGCTCGTTTCTGACAAGATACATTTTAATTACAAAATGTGGGGATAAGTCAAAATTCAACGATTCATTTCTATATGATCAGCGTAGCTACAGTGTACGCGACGAACGAGAGAACAGTTGAAAGCTTATTATATTTCTGTATTTTAATATTAGGAAATGGAATTCTATCTTATAAGGGCAATGAGTAGACTTAACACACGTATACACCGAAACGAGCATTAGCAAAATTAAAATTAAATTTGACATTAGCATGACAGGTACCACCGTGGTGAAAAATATCTAGCACAAAGTTGCGAACATTCGTATGTAAGTGGCAATTTTAAGCCTTCTTTTCACCACAACTGTGTAATGAAACATTGCCATATGGTTCAACTGGTTTTCGAGCGCCAGCATAAAAATGTTTGTAATTATCTCGTACAGAATTATTTTATAACACGTTCCTTAGCTAGTGAATCAGATCAGCAAGAGTTTTAAATAATACACACACGTAACGATATACGTAATATATTTAGAGTAAAATATATTATATATTGCTATACTTTTTAATGGTACTTTAAATGGTACTTTGTAAACTGGTTACATAAGAAACGTAGGCGACAGCGGCTACTTTTAAAGATCTGACAAATGGATATTCGTCAAACAGTTATAAGCTATCTTGAGTGTTTCTTTTGGCAAAGATATGTTTCACAATACTGCAGTGTAGAAATACGAATCGAGTGCCTAATCCGAACACGTAACGAATGTACTGGTACAGAGCTCGACACGTGGACATGTGACTATTCCACATAGCTATTTTTGTCGTTTAAATTCTTAAAAATGTGATTTCATAACCAAAGCGTCTCAAATGATAAAAAAAATGGAACTATCTTTTTCATATTTGTTTTCCATGAACATGTTGTATCTGATGTCGATGTTTTATATTTGGATGTCCATTAGGTACAATCGTTTTAAGGTTTTTTTTTAATGTTAATTCAATTCAATTATTGAAAATGCTTGAAGATGTTGGAAATATAAGACAGCTGTTAAAGTGAGCGTAAATATAAATCGAACTCTTATACATGTTGCAACTGATTTTATGACGAGAATAACATTCGAAAAATAAAATGGTATTCTATTCCACGTTCGATTATTTTTAATTGTATTTTCCTCGTTGTATCCGTATACTTTGATAGCATTCGTATACTTATGAACGATATTGTACCTCGCGAAGGGAGAGAAATGGAGACAGAGAGCGGGAGAAACATCGTATAAACGACTAGGTTGAATGAATTTTGGTTTTCATCGCGTTAGAAAGCTCTGACCGAATTGATGTACACGCGCTATCGGGAGAAAGTCGGCCAATCGGCAGGTGTACATCAAAGGTTAGAAGATCAATGAAAATGAAAAACATTTTTGAGCGGCAAAGAGGACACGAATTCGCGTCACGGTAAGATCGTTTGTGTTTGCCTACGAATCGACAATTTCGAGAATCGTGTCGACGCATCGCAACGTTTTTCAAGCTCGCCGCTTCCACCGTACAAATAAAATCCGAATAGCGAAACGAATTCCGATCTACTAAATATTTCGAATACGTTCGATGTTTCAATTGCTTTAATTGGAAGAAATAGTGCACAACGTACGAAGCTCGTGATTTGACTCGCCCGTTGCGTCTATTCTGTCGGTAAAATAAAAGGCCGTGTCCATCAAACCATAGCATTGGCAGGACAAGTTGAAATAAATACGATCGCTGCCAGTTTTGTATCACTATCGGCTGAAACAAACTTGCGATAAAATAATGGCGAAATTCTTTGGATAATTTTCGCTGTCCTTCGTTATTAATCAAATCTACAAGTTTTCAATTTACTAACATATGAACATTGTACATCGCGAAATTTACATTTTATTGCAAACGTTAGAAAATACGCTTTAAATAAAAATATATAAAATATATAAAATAGATAAAAATGTGAAGAATAAAAGTCTAAAAGAATAAAAGTAGAATAAATTTTTCATATCTATTAATGGAAAGGAAAGTTCTTTATACAAATTGCACGTATAATAATCGTAGAACGTTATAAAGTAAACGCAAATAGCAAACTATTAATATTCTATTAATAGCAAACACGTTCTACGGGAAATAATTTCCAAATTTCAAGAAACACTAAACACATAAGAAACATAAGAAACATTCTAATTTTGCTAGTAGTCTATTCAAACATTACTTATAAATAAATGGCAAAAGAAAATCGTAAGGACGATGCTTTTGACAAAGAAGCTCTTTTCCTTCAAATCATTTATTTTCAATTCCAATTCATTTAGATCTCCATAATCGTACAGGCATTGAGCACCATACACTCGTGCTTTTGTGTTTTAGTCAGTTGATCAAGTATTACAAAGCAGTTTACTGCAAACGTCACGTTTCAGAGAGACGTAAAATCGATGGACGCCAATCTAGCCCCGTTCCATTTTTGTCCTTTTGGGCGTTCCTCTCTTTCCAACGATTCTCCTATTACTGTAACTACCCTCTTTCGAGGGAAAACTTCGTTTCCCCGAGGTATTAGCCGACTGATTGGCGAAGACTCCAAGTTCACGCCCAACCACTAACGAACGAACGTACAGTAAAACTGGTCAAAGTGTAATACCGTCGTATGTATGGTCGCGATGGGATTCTAAACATTATTTTCAGGAAATAAATGCTGCAGCATTCCGGCAGATTCATTTGAAATTTGTCTGTTTAATACAGCGCGGAAATCTGTATTGGACTGTGCGATAAGTAGACCGTGAATTGTTACGCGTTCAGAGGAAATTTGAAGATGTGGAAACGCGAGTAAAATATAAATTTGCATAAAGAACCACAGTCTAGTAACGAGTTTATGCATCTTTCTATGTTTTTCTTATATTTTGAGAACGAGATATGAAAAGACAATGTAATAACGATAACGAAGCTGCTACGAATTTATGAATTTATTAATTCTGCAGTCATTAAAAATAATCAAGAGAATATCAAAGTAGGACAGTCTACATTGCTAATTGCGAGAATGATACTCGATGCACCATACGTGACGAATCGAGGAGCTACGATATAAAGAATGCTCTACATGTCCCATCAATCGAACAAATGTTGAAAACCATCGATCTGAGATACCGGAATGGAATCAACGAATAGGATTCACCAAAATCCTCTGATGGAAGACTGCATGATGCCAATATTAAGAAGATTACGTAGATTATACCCAACTTATTGCTACTTATAATATCCAACTGTTTCTCTTACAACGTTGATGAATGCGAACAGGTGTAGGCGAACGAATGTGTAAAAAGACTGGCAATAGGTGGAACGAACGATTTAAACGGCCGATAATAAAATATATATATGTCGAGTTAGCATTGGAGTTAGGGGCGTTTAACGAACCTTCATTTGGATTAGTCATTTTTTTAGTATACAATATAAATAATAGTTAATGGTACAAATATGATTATTACAGAATAAAGTTCACTATGATTACTTAGTCACTAAATGAATATAATAATAAAAATTAACAAGGTGATTATATGACTATTACGGAATTGGACGATCAACCGTGACCATTAGAGATAATCGAGATTCTAATGACAATAATCTTACGTTCAATAATAAATACACGGTCAACAGGATAGCAAATGCGCTTCCTCGTTAAAAGTCCAAGTGAAACTGAAAGCCCAAGCCTACCGTCATAAATCTCGGGCAAACATAATCGGACTAAATCATAAACCACTGCTTCTAAGTTTTATTATTCAAATACAGCTATAATAAAAAGTCTAGACTAAAGTATTGGGAGTTTTCCCAAAAATTCCAAAGGAAAGACCTCGATGTCCTTTCATCTCCGACATATATATATCAAAAAAGCCAATAAATGGTAAAAGTAATGCACGAATAAAGGAGTTTTTTTTTTAGAAAGCATATAAAATACGATATAAGCACGATTATACGCCTATTCAAACTGCTTGCACTTCTATACGCAGTTTGATTAACCCATTCTGAGTGCAATAAAATTTCCAATTGCAATAAAAAAGAAGTAAAGCGGAATCTCGGTTACGCGAATCCCATTTAACCGAAGTTCCGTATCATCCGAGGTGCTCTCTGAGCTTTATCATAATTTCATTTCTTGCGACTTGAAACCTAACCTTAACCCTAACCTAATCCTACCTCGCATTTCTCCTCAACACGAGGACTACGTGAGTGTAAATAGTCAGGTACTGTGAAAGCGGTTAATCAAGGTTTCAACCGATAAAATAATTAATTGATATTATATTAACAAATACATGATCAAAGTTATTCTACGATTTTATTGCACGATTTATGAAAATCGATACATCTTTTCGTATTATCCGAGATTCTACTGCATATATTTTCACGTTGGAAATTATTTCTCTACATGCTAAGAAACATATTTTACTTCAACCTGCTTTTTCTTAACAATCAGCCCATATTGTTAACCACGGTCAGTTTCCAACATATACCGACTTCCTAACCGAATTATTTTACAACGGACCACGTAACAGAGGTGGATACATGAAATTGTAAACTCGCACTATCCCGATGGTAGATTACACAGATACGACGCCTCGGCGAGTTGCAAAATTCCTCGGAATAAACCGTTTGCTCCGAACGAGCTGACGGATTAAAAGCCAATGAGCCAACGGCGGAAGATTTCTCTTTGTCCCGCGCTGCTGCTCTACCAAACGTACGTCTTTATTTCTCTTAGGTTCCTTTGTTCTCGATAACAGCACGCGTGGAGTCATCGCACGCGCAGCAGTCATCAGGCAGCTCCAAGAATATCCTGCAGAGTAAATTCGAGAGATCGTTTGATCAACAGAGTCGCGGTCCATTCCACGAAGCTCTCGCATCGCAACTTCGATAAATCACTGTATCAGCCGATGAGCAATCTCCAATCGCCTCCTGTAAATGTGCCGCTGGCTCTCACCTCGGCACTTCACTTTTCTCTTTACGAAAAGTTGTTCTAACGGACGCTGCTACATACAACGTTAAGATAGATGTCCATTTGAGGATACAGTGATTCGAGGATACCGCTTATTCGAGTCAGCGGTTAATCAAGGTGGCCGTTTATTTGGGGCCAAGAAGCTCAAAGGAGGGAGGTTAATCGAATAAAGAACCCTAGTTTTCTTCGCTTAATTGGAACTTGGGATAACGTGCCGCTTATTTGGGACAGATGACTGCAGTACTCCATGAGGATGAGAAGATAGCAAGCGAAACAGCCCAGGGAGAAGAGATCTCCTGCACTTGCTCGCTCCTTGTCACACGTTGCTGTACGATCTTGTTTGTAACGTGACGCTTTCGGTCAAAATGCGTGTTCATTTGCATGACTGTATCGGGTTCGTCAGAAACGACAAATAAGCAATCAGACCCGCGTTCCTTTGCCTTGTCATCTCTTCGTAAAGTGCTAGTATATGAGATTATCCCCGAGCCAATGTGGACATACGGAATACAACATCTTCAGGAAAGCAGTTCTGAATATCGAAATGCTACAAAGATTGCAATCGGAGACCTTACAAATCATAACACGCCCCATGGTACGTAAACAACGAGGATATGTACGATGATCCTGCAGTGGCCTCGATCAGACAGGAGATAACTAAATACAGCGAACGTCACGCTAAGCAGCTTCCAAACGCAAAAACTAACTGGCCGCAGAGCTAACGTGCCCCAGAAACCGCGTGTTCAGATTAAAAAGACGCTATCCGCTAGACGTAGCAAACAGATTCCTTCGAACAAAATTCAACAAAATTCAACTTCTCACACGCTATATGAAATAACCACAGCGAATTTACTTATAATTGCTGAGAGGAATTGATTGCGAATACTTTAAGCTGATAATTTGAAAAACGTCTCTTCGTAAACCGCTTATGTTGCTCGTTTCTCGTTCGTCTTCGCTCGCTGTAACTCCGTCGACCCAGAACAGTCTTCGACTACCGTTTTGTTCGTTTTATATCAATCGACATTAGCCTCGCCGCCAACTCTGCAAGATCAGTTTTCGAGTGAAACGTTGAAAACATTGGCGCGGAGAAACAGGAATTCAGCTTGCAATAAGAAGTTCACATGTGAAATATCGTTTGCAGCGTAAACGACCCGACCTGTCTACAGAGGATTGGGTATAAGATAAATTCGAACATTTCCAAACATTTTCATTACTTACCACATGTTGTAAGGTAACCGACAGACCTTCGATACGGCGATAAAAGTGAATGGAAAATTGGCCGGCCATAAACTAGCAGATGCAATATCCCAATGGATAGAGCCGCGACATGGAACGATATCGAATCAGACCCTCCGGTACACGGGCGAACCATCGAATGGCAGAGAAGGAGAGAACCACGAGGACATCGTCGTTTACGAACAGAGCTACGTTACGATACACCATGGAACCTCGGCGTATGTACCGACTACACATCTACCGACGCTTCGATGCAAGTCTCGTTCCACTGAGAGACATCACAATCATACGGGTTAATCAATACCGACGAATTATTACGGACGGAGCAGGGGATTTGATTTCCCGGCGGTGGTTCGCTTGAGACGCGCGTATAAGCGGAAACAGATAACGCGCGAGTCTGACGGAAAATAGAAAAAGACGTTTGTCGAGATGAGTACGATAAGAAAGAGAAATATTTCAATTAGCAAGATTTACAACGAAATATTTTGTATAGAACGACGAACGAAAGAAACTTCATAAAATCAGACATATGTGGCGGATCAAGCAGCCTCGATCGCCAAACGGTCGAGGAACGAAACGACGACGGCACAAACCTCCCACGGCAACACCGGGCTGGCGATCGCCACCAGAGGGCCAACGGCGATTGGACGAATTTCTCGCTGGTGGTCGAATTGGATCCGCATTAGAATATATACCGCAATTAGCGAGACGCCTTCTGCGTCTAAGGCAGGGACTACCGGGCATAGCCTTACCGAGTCCGCCGGTAGTCCCGGGACGAAACGCGACGAACCTTCTTCTTTAAGAACCATCTACGAGGATCGGCCGACAACAACACAACTGTGGAAGCGAGATCAACCGATCCCCTTCACATATAAAAGGGACGTGATAATTTTGCAAAATGTAGTTACATCTGATAAGAGCAATGAATAAATATAACGTACGTATCTATCTCACGAAAGATATTGTTGCCACACTGTTGCGAAGCAACACGATGAAAGATTTGTAGTACGAAAGTTACTAATATTCATAGGGTATCAGTTTTAAGCTTCCTTTTAACACTTTGACTGCCACACGTTTCGCTCAGGACGCCACGGGAGTATTTTTATTATTCAAAGCATATAATGGCAAAATAATAATAAATCTGTAAGACAACATTCTTCCCCAATAGACCGTTTATCTTGTTGGTGGTCACGAGTGACCACCGTGGCGCCTTGCTAACGGTTGATAACGACATATTATAACAAGGCTTCGTTTATTTCAACGAACCATTCGCATTCGTTATTTCGTCGTAAGCAAAACGTCCAGAATATATTGTTGAAACGTGGAGAAGATATTAGTAAACGGTATTTGCTCATTCTATATGTAAGGTACGTTCACGCTTCTAATTTCAATTTTATGATTATAATGCAGCATTTACGATTATTCTTTAAGCTGTGCTTATAATAATATTCGTAGATTACCTCTCAAAGATATGGATGCAAACACAGTGCACATTTAGATGCGAGATTTGTTCTTTTTTTTTTATCGATGTTCTAATAAAAATGTTTAATCGTTCAGTGGGACACTTTTTATTTTAAAGTATCTTCTATTTATTGGGCATATTTAAAATGTCAATTGTTATTTAATTTTTACAATTGTAAGAAGTTCAAGCGCTCCCGTCACCAATGACCAACGTGGCAGTCAAAGTGTTAACCGTCACTGTATGCACATTGATAGCAGAGACGGTGGGATTTGAGATTTTTAGATTCGCGAAAATACTCAGAACAGTCGAAATACTGAATTCTTTCTTTCTCTTGAGGGGATTTTCATCTATTTCTACAGGAACTAGAATCATAACTAGATTATGAATTTTCATGCATTTACTTGAAATTTGGAGACTCAAAAATTAGCAGAATGCCCGGAACACGCGAAATTTTATGAAATATGCAAACTGCAAATAGTATTCGTTAGGATCCCTCGGTAGGTAAAATAAATTTCTGTCTAGATTTCAGTTTTTTTTAATTAAATTGACACAAAAGTATGAATTCGTCTAAATATCCGCACTCTAATTACAACAATCTTCTTTCAGAATATCAAATTAGTCTTTCTCGATATAAATAATTGCAACGAGCGGTGAAATCACACCAATTAGAATGAATCTAACAAGTGTAAACACAAACTCAATTGGCTTACGATTAATTAAATAAAATCTACACAAATTCTTATTTATCTGAACGTCGAGAAATTCGAATGACAAGAAAAGCAAGAAAAATGTAGACTCTTGAAAAATTCCAATCATCCCATCCATAATTTATAACGTTACGTGGAACGTTTTCGTTCTTCAAACAAGTTGGTCGTTTTCGATTCGAAGCAAAATCGCCGATATCTTGACGTACAGTTTAGAAACAAAATTTGCTATGCTGATTACATTGGCATGCCCTGTAGGTTTGACATCGATTGCGAACCCGCAATTGCGAGATAGCGCGATCGGGGTGACTAATAAATGCAACCCAATTAACGCTCGACGCTTTCACAAACCTGACGAACCATAGCCCGCGGGTATTCAATTTTCAGTTAACGATTTATTATCCAATTATGTTAAAGCTTACGAATATACGTGCGCACACATATATGCGATAATATAATTTATAAATGTTAAGAGAAGAATCACCTGCTGATACGAACATGGTAATACGATAAGTAAAAGCATAAGTAAAAACGTAAAAATAACTGCAAGGTTTATAAGAAAAACATCACATGTTTGTGTTTTTCCAGGAGGGCAGAAGAATTAAAAAATACTTTTGTATCTCTAATTTTTTTTTTTTTTTAACATTGCAAGTGCACCTAATATCGGCTACCAGATTTTCAAGCAAAGAGAAAGAGACGTTATTTGTATTCCATGCGCATAGAATACGTTCCTTTACACATGTTCGACTACAACCTCGATTCTGCCAATGCTTGTTTTCAAAATATTACGGGTGGCGATATTCGAAGCGATTATCCTGCGCGTCGACTTCTTAAAACAAAGTATTCGTTAGGTTATATGATCCTTAGGATCCGTAATTAATTCTAAGGATAGGAATGTATAAATTTCTAAAGATTATCCGTATATAAAGTATATTTAATTAAATCGTGAAATTCTAAATTTTGTTAGCCCGCTAAAAATCCAAGTTTCTTTCTTATCGAACGAGCGATACACTCGAGCGACAGCGTGTAAAGTCGTCAACATGGAAAGTACCATCTTATGAATCGTTTTGATAAAGACAAATATTTTGTGATTTTGAGAAAATGTTGGAATACAACGATATTGCAATCATAGACACGAACACTCTTATATGGACACTTACACAGGCATTTGAACAGAGGACACTTACACAGGTCATACTCATTACTGTATAGAGAGGAGGGTTCAAAATCTTCAAGGAATCATGGGTGTTACCTACAGTCAGTCTGAGAGTAACTAGCCAACTGTCAACAATCCATAAATTCTTTACCAGCATACTTTGTTAATCACACACTTATATGTTAAATACATTCTGTAGTTCCGTTTAATAAATATCACCTAATATTATTTCAACATAAACATTGCGTCTTCCACAGATTATTTATCTTAATTTTAAGATTAAATTCTAACCGAAAACCGGATGACTTTCACTCGACGACGACACGTTGTGAGTCTAACCTCTATTAGGGTACATCGTTACCCAAAGAGTAGAAAACATTGACAATATTTATTTTTGTTACGAGTTGCTCGACTCGCGTAACGATCTTTTCTTCTAAAAAATATAATAACGTGCTGTTGAAAGAAACGTTTGCTCAATTTAACAAATAACACGCAGCCCCTTGTAACGTGCAATATTTTGTACAATAGGAATAAGGCGTGGTCCTTTTGTATCTAAATATCGAAGAAAGTCCAATTTCTATTTGAAAGTCCAATATCTCGACTCGGCCGAATAATTATCGCTTTCTCGCTCGTAAACTACGTTTTATTTTAGAATCGGCCTATTCTCGAACAATCAACAAATATACAGATCGAAAAATTTCATAGGCACGTAAAAAGATTCCGGAGATAATACACGTATAAATAAACGCGCATACTCGGCAGGAATAATACGCGAAAACGAAATGATCGTGCCGAGAGAGAAACGAGCGTGGAAATGTTTATTATCGCGTATAGTTGGTACTATATTCCCGAGTGAACGAAAAGTAGGTAAAATAGCTGACGATGCATCGGTATCTGCATGCTTAGCTGCTGAACTATATTACATAAGTAGACGCAAAGCTTACGTTTTTAGTTAGCTTTACAAACCGGTGGTAATATCAAAGTGAATCTTTACTGCATCTACGTTATATAAATATACTGGCAACCTACTCGTTTCGGAGTTTCCAGTTAATCATTGCGCGTTAACGTTACCGCATTTTTGGTCGCGTGTTTCGTACATTTTCGGCTGGTTCGTTTATGATGGATCGCAGTATCTGCCTTTGGAAGGCAGGCAGGCAGAGCGAGAAAATTTGCGTTCGGAAGTGAAAAAAAAAGATTTTCGAATTAGAAACACTGATGGTATATTTCGCCGAAACTTCGTGTTATTTTTCACGCATTATCTGCTAACCTGCATTTTTTATTCGTATATTTCAGCTTGGCTTGTTATTTTAACTTGTGCGAACGAGTTTCAAAATTCGTGTACTACATTTCTAGTTTCAGTTGCACTAGTTCCCAGAGCGTAATATTAGTCTCTGTAACTTGCTGATCAAATTTTAGCAATGCCTTTAGGGAAATCATAACTTTTCTACGTTTTTGCGCGTCTATCATTACATAATTGCTAGCAAGAATATTTAGCGAAGAATGAACAAATATACGACCGTTCGCGGAGAGACACGATCGCGAGGAAACGCGTCAGCGAGAGGCGTAAATTATCGCTACGATTTTGATAGTCGACGCCGCGAATCAGTCGTTCCCCTGTTTCCATTAGGATAACGGAGGTAATTCAAATGATTGTACACTGAATTAACAGGGTTAATATAAGCTTCTATTTTGTACAATATTTAAGATTATAATTAACACGTTACAAATGATTTAACGATGATACGACTAGTTTATTATTATAATTCGACTCGACTTTATAGTATTTCTCGACGTATTCGTTTCACTAAGCGACCTCGATTTTATTTCTCCGAACCTCTCGATGCGTTCGGTTTGACTCCTCGTATAATACTGATTGCCCTTCGATTCTTTCCTTTGTCTTCTTTTGGTGACGACCCCCTACCACGCTCGGGTCTCGCGACCGTTCGCGCCTATGATCTCGTATGCCACCTTTTTTGTGTAGGTAAAATAACGGACCGAAGGCGAATCGACGTTTCTAGAATTCGCTGCTTGACGACAACTATGCGTTTATCGCTACTGTGTGTGTATCTCGACGGTCATGTAAGACGATCTGTCTGGGACACCGTAGTACCAAGGGAGACGGATAGGAACACGGCATATAGCGAGCCTCGGGGCGTAACAATAACAATGGACGTTTTCAACGTCTACCAAAGTGCGTTTCAAATTTTGTCATCGAAGCAAATTAATTTTAACGCGTACGTATACTTAATATTTACATATACAATTTTATAAGTATACGTACGCGTTAAAATTAATTTGCTTCGATGAAAAAATTTGAAACGCACTTTGGTAGACGTTGAAAACGTCCATTGTTATTAAAAGATGGTGATTCGTCATAGACGAAAATATTTAACACGTGTTTCTTTTTAAATAATCTATCGTAAAACCTAATTTTTATTGTATAGATTTTATTCGAAAAAGAAAGTGGTACAAGGGAACCAGCGATGATTTGTCCTAGAACAGAGACCGATGAAATCATTAACACATTCCTTTCCACGTCTCCTTTGAGGGATTTGATATTCAAGCTACGTGTTCCGCTAATGACGCGCGTTGATGCATTCGTTAGGTCTCCAAGTGCATATTTTAAGTGTAATAAGTTTAAGATCGGAAAACTACTGAAAATTCACCACAAGTTTTAACAAATTTCGTCGTTATACTTGATAGTTACCAGGAAAATGGCTTGGATAGTTACCAAGGAAAATATCAGCGAAAAAGCTAGCGTTCCAAAAAACGATTTATATGGAGTTGGCAACTACCACATTTCCACCTAATCACAAAATCCGCAATTACTTAATTGCCAAACCAATGGAACGATCTTTTTCAGGTTTAGACTTTATGCACGTTACATCGCACAAGCGTTAGAAATCGCTAATTTAGTGAGAAAGAAACCTGGAGATTCTTGATCGAATAACGCAGAGATTATTTTCCTACATGCGATAAATATGTTGAGATATGTATAATTTTCTGTGCTGTACTGGGTTAGATGAGTGGTGGAAACATTAGTATTTGAGTGTCAGAGTCGGTGAAGAGTCGGTCAAGGGTCGAGTATGGAAGATGGTGGGACAAAGAGAAGGCTGAGACGCGTGCAAATATGTATCGATGAATATATTGGAAATCGTTCGTTAATTAAATATATCACTATTAAAATATTAATAAAAGGTGTAAATTCTGTGTCCCTATAACATTATTTCGGCTCCAAAGATTCACAATTCTCAACAAAATATAAAAATACAAAAATATGTTCGCCTTGCGTAACATTGTACGTTTGTATACTTCGATTAGAATCTTTGATATATCGATCGATATTTTGTTATGAATTTATGTATGAAAACAAGAGGAACGAAGATTATGAAGGAGGTAAATCGAGTATGAAAATAACGTAAACAAACATCGGTGAAAAATTATGGAAGGAACGAGCTATTAACCTTTAACTGGAGCTTTTAGGTAAAAATCTTAATTCACTGTATCTAAATGACATAATGACTTAAGTGGAAGGCATTTGACACTGTAGGAATTGTTCGAATCTAATCTACTGTTACTTATTATTATAGCGAATCTCTATTATTTACAATCTTGCGCAGATAAAGATTTAGCAATTATATGATAATTACAATAATTGTATGTTTCCTTTCGATATTGAATAATCGTTGCTCGAAGCAAGAACTTTCATAAATAATTAAAAATATGACAAGTAAATGTCACCGAGTGCGATACAATTTTAAACGAATATGCAAAGTAATACGAAAGTATTTATTAAATTACGATGAATGTAAAATTAATGTTTTTGAAATTAAAATAAGGGTTCAAAGCTTTAGGGACTTATGGCATTTACTAATTGAGAAATAAAGAATGTTCAATTAGCATAAAATCCATTTTCTCGCTAATTTTTTTCAACAATCTCTTACCGTCGTCATTATCAACAAAATATCGTAGAAATAATTTATTTCCTCTTTCAACGAGAGTTGCACGTCTTCCTTTGGTATTCGCGCGAATAAATTATGAATCGACCTATGTACAGTTTAAAATATTTCTACGCTGTTCCATATATTCTGATATCTCAATGTTGTAAATCAATTACAATACTTTTTATGGCCGACTAAATCAAACTGATTAAGTATCCATAAAAGGTGGCACAAATTACATTTTACATGAAAAATATTTACTTTGGAATCTAGGCCGATTAATTAATTTTTTATACCTCTTAGCGATTATATGCTACAGGTAATTGAGCTCTCAGACTTTTTATTCCAAAAATTGAATTCCTATTTTTATAAAACTCGTTACGTATTTTAAAGTCACTTCGATAATACGAATAGCAGAATATTCGATAAAGGTTATGGGAATTATTCTTCTTCGACAAAGTTTTCTTTAGAAAAAATACGCATTTGAAAGTCGATGGTTATGATTTGGCAAGCCAGTTGCATAAATCGTATCTTTCGTATCATGAAATAACACGCAAAAAGTAATTGTCCTTGAATACTTGATATTTAGGGATCTGTCTTGGAAAATTAAAAAATAAAGAAAAGGAAATAATGGTTGATCCATCTTTATTATTCTACACCTTCCCTGTCCTTCGCTTCTTTGTGTACGTATAACGAAGAAAAGTGCAACAACTATCTCGAGTTACCCTTGCTCTTGTTTCGTTTGCAAAAGGAAGACAAATAATTATTATTTACAGAATAAAAAGACAAGATGACATCTCTTTCTATTTCGTACGTTCTTCTCCTTTTTCTCCAAACATCTGCAAACTCGTCCTGAGCTCCACATAATTGAACTTTTATCTCACAAATACTAATTATATATTATATCGCAATTATAAAAGCAGAAATACAAAAGGCTGCATCAAACGCAGTTGCCTTTCGCCGGATATGCAAAAGTCAATGTGAAACTAACGGCTTAATCAATCGGTCGATGACACAACGCTGGACAGATTATTTGTTGAACAACAAACATTCTATTTCTCCCTGTGACTCGATCGAGGGACGAGTAGAGTGGCTCAGTGTACGAAAAAAAAGAACAGAATTTAGATTAGTTTTTTTTTTTTTTTTTTTTACCAAATACATACACCGATTCGACGTTAAATGGTTTGCGAACGTGTATTCGATTACGAGAATGATTTATTCCGTTGCACGAAGTCATAGCATGTATAAACGAGGATGTTGGCGCGTTCGAGTTAACGAAATAACCAGTTTCAGTAACCGAATGTGAATCAGAACGTTCATGACTGTCCATTAATGCAATTCGTTCTCCTTTCAAATAGCGACGCGGATAATGTGCCTAAACTATCGTTAATTAATAAACAGTTGGCTATGGAAAATTACTTCGTTATCCCATACTCACAGCAGAGATCGACGCAAATATCCTCACCGATGATGTTTATTTATCGCTAAAACTGCCGATCACTCAAATGCAAAACTTGTATCAAGGAATTTAAAGTTTGAAGAGATAGGACAATGTTCACGGTGCAATAAGAGACGTAAGTTTCTTATTCGTAAATTTTACGAAAAATCATTTAAACGCGTAAAAATGCAGCGTGAATGTATGAAATTTCGATAAAAAATTACGAATTAGTCGTTTCCACCAGTCTGGTAGTTCTAGTGTTTTAACAAAGTTTTAACAAAGGAAAAAATATACAGGTCAAACCTTACGCGTGTCTACTTGCTGAAAAAGCAAGCCAACGTGTAACAGAAGCGACTAAATAAAGTCAATGGAACACATCGTCACATTTCGCTAAGAATATTAATGGGAAGAAAGTTGTACCAAATCGACGATAATTCTAAAATACGACGAAGCGATACGGACTGAAAATTTATGCCGAAATGTATCGAACTTCTTCAAGTTCTGTTGGTTAAAATTTGTCGCTTAATTTGACCTAATGTCTACTTTTCTTTTATTAATAGAAACCTCAATGAAAGTATTTATAGCGTAAGTGTGTAAGCGTGCAGAAGCTATTTATCTTTTGAAATTGCTCAACTATTGCGCTTAATCTAATCCGATATCTATATCTCAAAAATGATTAAAACCCTTCACTTAATCTAACCCAGTGCCTATCTCTTGAAGTTGTTAACATTTTTCGTTTAATCTGATCTGATATTTATCTCGTGAAATTGTTAACATTTTTCGTTTAATCTAATGTAACATAGAACTACGTCAAATATATAAGAAAAAAGAAAGAGAAAAAAAAAAGAACAGAGTCAATGGAACACATGCAATATACATATAGCGAACCTCTTACTGTTCTTACATATAGGCTACTACACATACGGGGTCGCGTAACGGAGTTATGGGGTCGTGAAAATTTTCGCAATCGCCACATACCAGCGAAATAAAAAATGTTAATCGTCTATCATTAAAGGATCATAAAGAATTCACCGAGTTGTTAATCGACATACGTATGAAACACCAGCTTTTTAAAGAATCGTTTACACGAGATTTTTCTTGGAAAATAATAATAATAATAATTTCTAAAATAGTCTTTCAACACGCTTATGGCATTTCGTACCACGTATCTATTGAAAATCAACGTTCTCATCATTGACGATTGTAAAATCAAAATATCGAGTAACTTTGAAAAACGTTTGGAGATGCGCTGTTACGTCAAATATTTAGTCAAGATTTAATTCTTAATGCCAAAAATAAACACCATAATGGATAAAGATAAAATATAAAACGAACACGTCTATCTCGTCGGTACGCCCTTTGGCTTCGCCCTAATAAACTGGCAATTAATAATAAAATTGTAAATATAACAAAGAATTGTTCCAAATACAATTTCTTTCGCTTATTAACACTGGTTAAGGTTTTCTTTGCATTTTTAGTTCATGTACCTGTTTATGTACATAACTACAGTCACGTACAATTGTCTCCGACAAAATGGCCTAGCGAGTAGATCAAGTTTAAGAAACGCACTGTGCGATTATCGATCGAAATAGGGTACACACCTGGGCGACGAGTTCTCCAAGGCAAGAAATGACAGGCTCTAAGGGTACAGACCCATTAACACCGAGACACGAGCACGCGGGGTCGTTAAACTGCTCGGTAGCTATTGCACGCTCATCTGCTCGTGATTACGGAATCCTCGAACCAGAAGAAACGAGCGTGGTAGCGTTTCTCGAAGCTAAGCGCTAGTGACTTACCTGCAACAAGAAAAAGAGGAAGTTAGATCGAGCGCGTTGAAATTATGTATCTGGCGAGTAACGGGCGATTCACAATAGCGATCACGTCGAGTCAGGCACCGGCGAAAATCGCTTACACGTAATCCAACGAGAACATTGAGAGACTACTCGCGTTAGCGATCACGGTACGGTCAGATCACGACGAGTCAGGCACCGGTGAAAATTGCTTACACGTAATCGATCGAGAGCATTCAGCGACGATTAACACCAACGATCGTCGCGTTAAGTCAGGCACAGGTGAAAATCACTTACACCTGATCCAATGAGAGCATTCGGTCACGATTCGCATTGACGATCGCAGTACAATTCGATTACGTTTAGTCAGGCACCGGTGAAAATTGCTTAAACGTAATCCAATGAGAGCATTCGGCAACGATTAACACCAGGGATGATCGCGTCAAGTCAGGCATAAGTGAAAATTGCTTATACGTGGTCCAATGAGAGCATTCAGGCCAAATTCACATTGGCGATTATATAATCGAACGAGAGCATTCAGAGACGATTAATACTAACGATCATCGCGTCAAGTCGGGCAGGTGCAATGCGAGCATTCACGATAAGCGGATCAGTAGAGTCAAATGAAAATCTCTGGATCGGTGGCTGACTCGATGTGATCTGAGATGATCGCTAGTCTGAATCCAGCTTCGCGATAAGCGGTTCGATCGAGTCAAGCGAAAATCTGTCGACGACAGCGCTTTTACACGCGTCGATATTTTCCCTGTCTTTCGTACGATAAGTTTTACAAAGATTAAAGTTGAAATATCTTTGTAAACTACTTTGTAAGTAGCTTAATAGATTTTTTTCTAAGGAATTAAAAAATGCATCGAGTGGCGTATAAAAAAAATGTGCAGTTTAATATTTAACATTACGCTGGCATTGAAATCTCTTTACGTTCGAATGTAAAAGAATCAAATCTTATTAAGTTCCCCCGTGAAGTCCAACAAATTTCAGACGGAACATTCCTTCGTATTTCTGATACAGAAATAGTCACGAGTGTACGTTCCAAACGGACATACTGTACGCGTTTAATATGAATTAGCGTGAAATACTTTTCATACGTTCAAGTACCAAGATATTAGTTGTTCGGAAAGTGTCTTTCTTTCACGGACACGTCTTTTACAACGACGCATCTTTATGCAAACATGAAATCTGATCTGTCGAACGTTGTGATCTTTATCAGATTTATGATAGAACAATTTCCTTATAAAACGAAAGAAACTTTTCGGACGACCCAATACTAAACTAATGACTTTCGCAACGACAACTAAAACAATAATATAATGAACTTTATTTTGCCTTTCATGTATTCAAACTGAAAATAATTTTGTATCAAGGCTACTTATACCAATACCAATCAAACTGACTAATACTTGTCAGTGTAAAAGGGTGCTGCAATCTGTTTATCCGACTCCAATTAACCAGTTTCCTCGTTTTATACAACTTGCCACACGTTTTCAAAATTTGTACCGCGTATCGTTCGATACGATGATATCAGTTATCAGGAAAATTCCGGATCGATCGCTAGATCGCTAGATGCTAACGCTAGAAATACCACACCAGTGAAAACGACTGGTTCTACAATTTTTATAGATGCGTCAACCCTCGTTCAGGGATGATGGTCCCACATGGATTAATAATACCAAAAATATACTACATAACATGGAATTGCTTCTGTAAGAAAATAAATAATAAATCAATAAATATAAAAATATTCTATTATTACGTACTTTTTAAAGACCGATCATTCCCACTGATTTTGATAGAAATAGCTTCGTGTTAACTACCGGTAGTTCTAGTGTCAAACATTGTGAAAACGCGGATTTTATGCCGGGGATAGTAAATAATTAGGACAGGCGATTAAATTTTTTAAGTCGCCATTGTTACGTTTCGTCGTATAATTACGTGGAAATTATTCGAGGTTCGTGCACACGTTCCCGTAGAAAGTTCAAACTTTACAGAAGCGGATTCGTCGTCGGTTACGTAAATCTCAAAGCCACGAATAGGATATATATCGAGGAAGAAAAGAATGGAAAACCGGTTGGTAAATGTAGTTCTGTTTTATTCGCTTCTTATGGCTTGTTAATCGCACCTACAACAATTTCCACCATACATGTTTGCGGACTAATAGTCTCTCGCGACGTTGTATAATAGTCGAAACTTGTTATATAAGAGTTCGCTCTCGAGGGAAGTACCATAAATTTGTGTAACGGATACGCGAAAGAAGCGAACAAGCAATGCGTTTCTAAGTGGTTGTAATTACAAACTTTTTTTAAACTTCTTCCTTTTTTCAAACTTTGCGCAGATGCAAATTTCGAAAACTTTCTTTGCATACACTTTGCTACGGCGAACCGTAACTTGCGCTACGAGTGGGATAAAGGAGACTCCATGGCTCATAGTAACGTGAAAATCAAAAACGTGATTACGTTCGAAGCTTTGTCTTCGGGAAGGATACATTAAAAATTCCATTAAACGCGCATACATTTATTTATTTATCGAGATAACTTGTAAAACTAAACATTATACAAGTTACGTTGCAAGTCGAGGTACGAATCGCACGTTATTTTTGTTGAGAATTGTGGATCTTTGAAGCCGAAATAATGTTACAGGAACACAAAATTTACACTTTTAAATAATATTGAAGTAGTTATACATTTATTTAATGAACGATTTCTAATATATTCATCGATACATATTTGCGCGCGTCTCGGCATTCTCTTTGTCTACGCGACTCTTAACCGACTCTTAACCGACTAGACGTTTTCCTTCATCTGTTTTCGAGACGCCGCGCACACACACACTTTCACACCCCGATACTCACGTACGAGTATTTCAACAATTTTCTTGAATCGTTGAGCTACAACTTTTCCAGGCTAAATAAACTTAAACAGAAGATTTTGAAAGAAAACTAGAAGAGAAAGCTAGTTCCAACAGTTGTTTAATTTATTTAGTTTAATTTTTTGCTCGTTACAAACAGAATATTACCAGCGGACTGTTGCTGTAACTTCTTTTTTACTCTGTAAAATATCAAACTTACTAATATTTAATTTAATAATATTTAATAATATTAGTTGATAATAATAGTTAATATTTTTTTGAATGTTGGTCAGTGATACGGCCACAGACAATATCTCAGATAAAATAATAAATTAATTTGAAAATTAAAATAGATCGTTTGTTAGGCATTTTCATTCTGTTCATTCGTAAACTTTAAAAATGGATTAACAAGTAGTAGAGAATAAGCCTTGACACATTATATTCCATGCAAAACAAGACGATTTTTAATCTTCTATTTACCACAGACTTGTTCAAACAATCCTTTATCGTCACGGATCCTCACGACTCGACTAAAAATTTAAATCCTTGATATAACAAATATGTATATTTAAATCATCCATCAACTGCTCATCCACGATCTTTTTGGAGAGAAGAGATTCGTTATAGATAAACAAATACACATGCTAAATATGTTTCATACATTCACGAGGATACAGAAATAACAGAAATAACTTGCGTGTGCGAGAAATCACCAGTCAGGTTCACGAGTATTCGACAATTTTTCAGCTCTTTCTCTCATCGTTTTCGATTCTCTTATTTTGAGCCCATCGTAGCACGATTTACGATGCGAGATGTACTCACTAATGTACGAGGGCTAACTAAAGTACGAACTTGGAGCTTAAGCTTAGCTCAAGTTACGATTACCAAGTGTTAAAATGAATTAATAGGTGAGTTTGATATTTTCTGCTTGTAACGAGCAAAGAATTAAACTAAATTAAACTACTATCCTATTTTCTACGTGTTTTGCTTATGTCGAAGTTTCTGTTTAGCGTAAAGTGTGTAACTAGAAGCCACCGAAAAGTCGCGAGGTAAACGGAAATAAAGAATATAATTGTACATTGGGTCGTCCGAAAAGTTTCTTTCGTTTTGTAAGGAAATGGATGCACAACAATTACCGTTTTATATTATTTTATCGAATTACGTATAATCCATTTTCTTGTATCAAAATAAAAATCACAACGTTCGACAGATTGGGTTTCATGTTTGTATACATGTGTGGTTGTAAAACACGTGTCTGTAAAGGAAAGACGCTTTTCGAACAATCTAATACGTACGATAGCAATTTCAAGTTTAGCCATCGCCACTGTGTACAGTGGAAATTCCTAACGGCGTTTATAAAGCGGCGGTAATCGAAGAATTCGACGTTTCGTGCAGGCTACGGGAGTAAAACGAATCAATTAAAACGATAGGGAAGGAAGAGGAGTTTAATCAAGTTGTCAAGGCAGGCGCAGGATGAAGTAGAGACGATAGATCTGGTCTCGACAACGCTCACACGTGCCATCAGGAAGGAAATTCGTTGTTCTCGGCGAGAGCCGTTGGCGCGGAAAATCGCAGCGGAGAACCCGGAGAGATAGCAAAGAGAGAGAGAGAAAGATGCAGAGAGAGAGGAAAAGAGAGGAAGAGACAGAGGGGTGGGGTCGAAGGGGTGAAGTCGAGAGTGCGCTCGGGACCTTACGGTGCGTTCGTAGATCGCGGTAGCGCGATACGGGCTATTAAGTGTATGCAAAGCAGAGTTAATTTCATTGAACTTTCCGGTGGCTCGGGCGCACAAAGTTTTCCCTCGCAGCCATGAAATGCGGGGGTTTAAACGGCCATCAGGAGAATACATAATGAGGATGAGAAAACTATACTCGGCACAGTGACTACGAAGTGAAATACCTGACGGTGCGGCGTCGCCGTGCTTAACTTGTTGGATACAGGTCTGGCGCCTCCAGTTGACGCAAGTTACCGTATTACGTTGTATTACAGGGAGGTGTTGGCGTGAATGACAGGCTTCCGTGTCACTCTTTCATCTCACGCTACGGTCCTCGAGCACAAAATAATCTTTAACCGTAAGAATTTGCTAATTAAACGGCCGACCTATTGCTGCACGGTGAAAGTGCTTGTTTCGCTGTATTTTCTCTTTCTCTGTTTTACACAGAGTGCTCGTGGTTGACGATAAATTTATTCTTCGCTTATCGCAACGCAGACAGTCTCGGAAAATTGGTTACTCGAAGAAAACAGTTTCGAGCAAGCTTTCTCGTAAAAGTGTTTGTTTCGCGTAGAAATATGTTTAACCCATTAAGATCCGAGTGAGAGTTTATCACGAGATCGCGAATGTTGGCGTATTTGGGGAAAATTTAAGGCCGTACACATCGACAGAATCCATATAACGAGCAAAAATATTTAATAGAGATACGGAGCACTCTTTATAGTATATATATATACGTGGTATATGGTTATTACAATTGTAGATAATGTTATCAATGGGCTATTATTGTTATCGTAATCAGTCGTGATAATTACACTTGGGAACAAACGATAAGAAATAAGAATTCGATCTAAACGAAAAGCATTACGACTATGAGAATCGCATTCGGAAACTAATAATTTCAAACAAACGACAGACAACACTGGATAAGTTTTTCAAATAATGTAACGTAAATGTTTATGAAAAATGTAGCACAAATGTGTAACGTTTTGCCAAGTGTACAATTTGTTGTAAATATACTGGCAGATAAAATGTCAGGTAAAATAGAGAAATGAAACTGATAATGAACATTGTTTGTATTATTGACGAATTAATCGTAATTAATTAGAGCAAACACAATGCCGTATGCATAACAAATTAGTAAACCGATCTTACACGTAGAGAACTCACAACGCAAAGAATCATTCAAATAGTTTTACGATCTTATCTTTCTATGCTTATTACGCTTATGATTTCACTGCAGATTTAATTAGAGACAAAATTGTTGAGGTTGACTTATAGAAGAACGAGTGGATAAATTTGTAATAGAAAGATATATTGAAATAAGTATAGGTATAAGTATAAATTCAGGTATAGTGTGTGCTGATCCAGATCCTCGCTCTTACAGTGTTACAATACGATAGAAGAAGACCATGATAGCAGCATGTTCGTATATTCATAGCAAAGGACATTACCAAAAAGTTAATCTTCTAGCTCTAGCTGAAGGCTACAAGAAACAGCAATAGAAATCTACTTATAGTTCTTTTGTTTCTAGACCTTGTAACCCAAAACAAAATTTATATCCGAGGGCACGATAATATAGACCTCTCCTTAGAATTCTTTTGTTTACTAAATTCTATTCTCTTCGTAACAGCAGCTTCCAGGTCGGGATATACAAAAGTAAAGATTTTTTTTTTATTTGGAAGTAGTTTACGATGAATTCTCATTGAGAATTATAAGTAAATTATTCTGGCGTGGTACTATAACGTGAATAATAAATGATTATCGTACGTTTGATTCTAGCTGAATCTAATGCTTAAATTTGTGGCGGATCAAGCAGCCTCGGTCGCCAAAACGGTCGAGGAACGAAAACGACGGCGGCACAAACCTCCCACGGCAACGCCGGGCTGGCGATCGCCACCAGAGGGCTAACGGCGGTCGGACGAACTTCTCTCGCTAGTGGTCGAATTGGATCCGCATTAGGATATATACCGCAATTAGCGAGACGCCCTCTGCGTCTAAGGCAGGGACTACCGGGCATAGCCTTACCGACGAGTCCGCCGGTAGTCCCGGGACGAAACGCGACGAGCGAACCTTCTTCTTTAGGAACCATCTACGATGATCGGCCGACAACAACACATAACTCTGTGGAAGCGGGATCAACCGATCCCCTTCAAATCTAAAGGATAATGTCTTTTTAGCCTGCGGATCTGATCCATCGTGTCAAGTAATTGAGAAACTCGTGGGTTTTGGTGGTCTTATATCTATTACTGAATTTGGATGTTTCTTCTTCAACTGTAGGTATCTTAATGATGTATCGTTTCATTGGTAACATACCAAGGTGCATCTATTAAGGATCTTGGAGTTTTTGATTGGAATTTCTATGTTGGAATTACTCGCTGTTCCTTATAGTTGGATCCCATAGGTCCGAACAGGTTCTAATATGTCTTTATATAGCATTATTTTACTCTGCACGTTTAAGTTGGAACGTCTGCCAATGAGCAGGTAGAATTTTCTTAATTTTAATTTAAGTCGCTTGGATTTATGTACGATGTGCCGTTTCCATGTCATTCTTCTGTCCGGAATCGCGCCCAAATATCTGACTGAATCTTTATTTGGACAAAAGTAAAGACGTAGAGTTTTTCTTGAAGTAATTCAACAAAAATCAACTCGTTTCGTTTGGTAAATATAAATTATAACAATGGTTTGGCATGATCGTTTGTAACAAATTCAGTTCGATAGATTATAAAAATTGCAAGTTCCAAAGTGATGATAGCCAGCGGATTTCACTGTATTTGGTGGATGAAACGAATTTCTATCTGGATCCCAATTCTTCAGTTATGTCCACAAGCATATAAAAATGAATATCTTCCCGTAGTATCTCTATATTTATCATTACGTTACGAATACTTCAGTATGTTTAAATTTCACAAAATTGTAGAACTTAAAAGTGAAAAAGATACTAAGCGAATCTTTGAAATTCCCTTTCATATTCGCAATATTAAAAACAGAATTCGATCGCGCAAACTGATGGAAAACAATAGGAAATAAAAGGTTGCTTCGTGGATTAAAGTTAAAACGCTTTGATTATACCCGATTAAACGAAGATTTATACGCTATCAACGTACTATTTTACCTAAGGGAAACGTTCCTTCTTTCTGGAAACTGTTCGTCTTAACTTACGTCCATCGTCGAATTCTTCGACGCTATAAAATGTTCGCAAATAACAGGTTTCGTGAGGAAGAAGAGATAACCAGCGTCGCCAAAAAGCCTTCGATGTAATTGACAGTTGCGTTCGTAGCAATTTACTCGACAGTCCTGACAATGCGGTTTCCACCGATTCATTCGTAGCATTAGAAATTTCTCTAAAAGCTGCGACCACGAGGAATAAATTATCGATGGGATTCTCTAACAAAGGATCCCGCTACTCCCATAAAACGTCTACCAGCGGACCGTTTTCATTGAAACAGTATACCTTCCGTGTTTTCCATTCTGTTTTCCTGTACGAGAGCTTTGCTGTTCGTGTTTTTAAAAACACTGAGAACACTGGCTTCGCTAACCCTCGACCTATATAGTCAGAGCCACGCATAGGGGCCCTGTACCAACCGTTTATCGGCATTATTCTACCCACTTATGCAAATAAGATCTAACGTAGAGGGGATGGAATAAAAAGAGCCGGCCGCGGAAAAGCGATGGTCTCTTAAAGCCAGTACTTGTATAAACTTCGATCCCGTCACGTCGTAAATCGAAAACTCGCAGACAGTTTAACGCATCGTGCTGCCTTTCCATATCGGGCTTGCACTTTATGGACTGAGAGTTCTTCCCTTGCGTGCTTTGTGTTCGCTGGCGCAGTGCTTTATCACTCCTTAACATTTATTTAATGTTATGGAAAGACATCGATGGGACGTACCACGTCGATCTACATACCGGTTCATAAATACACCGTTAAATTGAAACTTTTACTCGCTTTCGTTTCTCCGTTGTTTAATCAGAATCCCATCTAGCGCCGTTCCTATTTTATTTATTCATGAATGATACGTCTGAGACCCTCCTCTCTTGCAAATACCTCCTCCATGCTTGATAACTTAAAGATCTTTCATAGTATCGACAATCCATCCTATAACTACATAGACCGAAACGCTAGTGTACAATCGATTATCCCTCGACACAGACAAATGCTGTAAATCACGAGACTTGGTCAAAGGATATGCAACATCGTTTTCCATTACTTTCTAATTTATCGATTTAGTTTAAGATCTTTCATATTGTCCATCCTACGCTCCACCAGTCCAGCGAAACCTACACAGTCTGGAAAATTGATGTACAACGATAAGATCATCCCTCGATACGTTGTATCGTAAGATTTAGTCAGAGGATATGGCAGCGCTGTTTTTCATTACTCTCTAGATGATCTAGTTCAAAGCTCTGCTAACTCAATAAGGGATCTAGGCACTAGTTTCTTTTCAAATTTAACTTTCCCTGAGCGCTACAAGCGCGTTATTTTCCGCTACTATAGATTATTCAGCCTTATATTTATAGAGCTGCTAAATTTTTTCATAGCGCGATTACTGTAATACTGCTCTACCGTGCCTTAACGGAGGCTAATATCGTAGTATGGGTCGATAGTCTGCGCTCCTTGTTTCAACGCCCATATTATTACGCTTGAAAGAGTGCAACATAGACTCTTACATCTAGCTGCGAGACATCGTAATGATCCCTATCATTAGTTAAGACTATCGACTAATTCTGTCTGATCTTGGCCTCGCAACATCGAAAGGCAAAAGCTTCGTGACATCTTATTTGTACGTAAAGTGTTTAACGATCTCATAAACTGCTGATATTACAGAGACTTAGGGAATTAATGTTCCCATGACAAATCTGCGGCAACATAAAATTTTCTACGCTCAACCGCGCAACACTGAATTTGCTTACCGCACCGGCATAAACCGCATGGCCATTAATATTAATAACGTACTTTCCGCAATTGATATATTCTTTGAATATAAGACTTCTTCTACTATCAAAAAGTCATTATACAGCACACTAATGCAGCTTTCTTTTGAGTTGCGACGCTTATTTTTGTTTGTAAATATGTATGTTAACCTTGTATATTTTAATCGATTAGTCCTGCAAGCAACAAACAATAAGTGAACCTTCGAACCGTGCCACTCTGCCAGCAGTAATTTCACGCGAATGTAACTGCATTGCGACAGAATTATCATTTATGTATGTTACTTTGATGTTGATACCAAGGCAATAATCAATACAACAACGCAATAAAATATTGCATGAGAAAAAGCGCAATTACGGTTGAAACAAGTATCGATTACGTTTGGAAACGCGGAAAACTGGGGAATTAAACGTAAAATAAAGTAGAGGAACAAAGTTGATGATAAATATCGTTCGTGTTATTGATAAACTAATAATAATCGATTGAGGCGAATTAGCAAACCTAAGATCTTAGACGTAGAAAACTCATAACGTAAAGAATCGTTCGAGTAGTTTTACAATTTTATTTTTGTATGCATAATATACGTTATATTTACCACCTCATTGCAGATTCAATTCAGGCCAAAATCAACTCGTGTCGTTTCAAAGTACCTTTATCGGAAAATATCTCCTAGCTATTGGGATTTTTATCATATCGTTTTCCTTTCTTTATGAATATAAAACATTCTCAAAGTAATATACCGCTTTCATAGCTTCGGCATCGATTCTTCGCTGATCTATGGTAAAGATAATATAAACGTATGACAAAGATGATGGGCATGTAATTATTGGATAAAGAAGATCTTGTCCTTGCAATCGACTCCGTGCCTTTTTACAAGACACTCGCCTAACCGTTCTTATCGCGCAGTCGATGCGCTATTATCTGGCGATCGGTAAATCCCGACACTTAATCAAACAATCTCATTCCGTCTCGCGTTCTTGCGTGTCGCTGCACCATCAAGAAAGCGATCGAGAAAGCGAAGTAGATCGTTAAACGTGCTACATGGCTACATCCGGTAAGTGCAGCCGAGATTACGTAAATGGCAAACGGCTTTGAACTTCGGTCTTCGATTAATCAATCCACAGGCAGAAGTGCAGAGGGGCAGAAAGATCAAAG
Source organism: Bombus difficillimus (assembly GCA_014737525.1). Taxonomy (NCBI): domain Eukaryota; kingdom Metazoa; phylum Arthropoda; class Insecta; order Hymenoptera; family Apidae; genus Bombus; species Bombus difficillimus. The sequence continues at coordinate 75,081 of JACXIT010000138.1, read as the reverse complement.
ACAAAATAATTAGCTGGCGCTAGGTAGGACAGAGGTGGAACAGGTAGAAAAAGGATGGGATAGATGAATAGATAGATAAATAAATATAAGTTAATATACATTTGTTTATTAAGCTAACACAGAGAGGTAGGGAAACCAACGACAAAATAATTTCGCGGCGTTAGGAGGAAAGAGATCAGAGAGGTAGAAAGATTGGAATATGTAGGTAGATGAGACTTTATGTTTACGTATATAACATAATAATATAATAAATATATGAGCCGTTCGCAGACCAAAATGTAGAGAGTAAGATGCTTATCTTACATAATTTCACTGCTTAAGTTCTAGATGAGCTGAAGTTAAGGTCTATGTTAAGTTCACTTTTGCTTTTAATTCTAATTTAATGAGATTATCATGGTGATAGGTTTTGTGCCGAGAATAGTATATAAGATAAGATAATGTAAAATATTGTAAATGAAGATATAACCGGAAGCTATCCGGAGTTAAAAACCATGGATCACAAATAATAATAGTATAATCTCACCGGTTTGATGTATAAATTTCCATAGAAAAATGTACATTAAAAATACCTACATCTATAGAAGAAGAAGAGAGACTGCGAGGAGAACGAAGAGGGAAATGGCAGGGCGAAGAGAAATGGCCAGACACGAACAGACAGAATATAGAAATGATCAAGTTGACAAATAAGTTGATGTATAAACTTCGATAGAAAAATGTATATTAAAACATACGTTATATATATAGAAGATGAGAGACAGAAAGAACGAAGAGGGAAATGGCCAAAGACACGAACAGAGGGAATATAGAAATGACCAAGTTGACAAATAAGTTGATGTATAAATATCAATAGAAAAATGTGTATTAAAAATACCTACATATATAGGAGGAGGAGAGAGACTGCAATGAGAACGAAGAGGGAAATGGCAGGGAGACGAGAAATGACCAAAGACACAAATAGAGAGAATATAGAAATAATCAAGTTGACAAATAAATTGATGTATAAATTTCGATAGAAAAATGTATATTAAAACATACGTTACATGTATAGAAGATGAGAGACAGAAAGAACGAAGAGGAAAATGACCAAAGACACGAACAGAGGGGATATAGAAATGACCAAGTTGAAAAATAAGTTGATGTATAAATGTCAATAGAAAAATGTGTATTAAAAATACCTACATATATAGGAGGAGGAGAGAGACTGCAAGGAGAACGAAGAGGGAAATGGCAGGGAGACGAGAAATGACCAAAGACACGAACAGAGAGAATATAGAAATAATCAAGTTGACAAATAAATTGATGTATAAATTTCGATAGAAAAATGTATATTAAAACATACGTTACATGTATGGAAGATGAGAGACAGAAAGAACGAGGAGGGAAATGGCCAAAGACACGAACAGAGGGAATATAGAAATGACCAAGTTGACAAATAAGTTGATGTATAAATGTCAATAGAAAAATGTGTATTAAAAATACCTACATATATAGGAGGAGGAGAGAGACTGCAAGGAGAACGAAGAGGGAACTGGCAGGGAGACGAGAAATGGTCAAAGACACGAACAGAGAGAATATAGAAATGCTCAAGTTGACAAATAAGTTGATGTATAAACTTCGATAGAAAAATGTATATTAAAACATATGTTATATGAATAGAAGATGAGAGACAGAAAGAACAAAGAGGGAAATGGCCAAAGACACGAACAGAGGGAATATAGAAATGACCAAGTTGACAAACAAGTTGATGTATAAATATCAATAGAAAAATGTGTATTAAAAATACCTACATATATAGGAGGAGGAGAGAGACTGCAAGGAGAACGAAGAGGGAAATGGCAGGGAGATGAGAAATGACCAAAGACACAAATAGAGAGAATATAGAAATAATCAAGTTGACAAATAAATTGATATATAAATTTCGATAGAAAAATGTATATTAAAACATATGTTATATGTATAGTAGATGAGAGACAGGAAGAACAAAGAGGGAAATGGCCAAAGACACGAACAGAGGGAATATAGAAATGACCAAGTTGACAAACAAGTTGATGTATAAATGTCAATAGAAAAATGTACATTAAAAATACCTACATATATAGGAGGAGGAGAGAGACTGCAAGGGGAACGAAGAGGGAAGTGGCAGGGAGACGAGAAATGACCAAAGGCACAGACAGAGAGGGAACGAGACATAGTATGCAAGGGGAATAGGAGATTTGGCATTCTATTCAGATGGTTTCGCGGGCAGACTAGAGCATACCTCGTTGAATAACTCCTTTGAAAATGCCAAACGTAGGTATCGATGGTCGCTACTACGTACTGGCACGTGCCTCGAAATCATCCTGTAAATACCGTCCTTTTGGAAATGCGGCGTCGTGCCAGCATAGACCTTGTCTGTACGCCGAGTATTCGATGGCATGTACGTGCCTGTAGAGATACATCGTTAATGGATTGCGGAATGAATGCTTTAAATTTCTCTTATTTTTTTCAATCAATCCCTACCCTAACCTACTTTGTCCTGTCTCATCGATGAGAAGTTCGAACGACGCTATACGACCATTCAAATTATCAGACATTTTCGATGATACTGGAAAATGATTAAGCTTAGACAGAGAATACCAAGTACATGCTAATTCCAATTAGTAACGTTTCAATTGAGAAGAATTCGCGAGTATCGTGGACAGTGGCTGTTAACGTTTCATGACAGAATTTATTAGGCTACGAAAAGAACAAAAAAGAGAAAATCTTTTTGAGAATCGGTTTTACCTTATGTACTGTGATAACGTGTTGGGGGAAAAATGTGCTGATTCAAAAATACAAACATGTTTTATGAGTAATAGTAATCGCGATAATCAGACGTCCGATTATGTAAGACACGAGTAAATGTTGCTATTGCGGTTCTATTTTCAGTTCTTACCAAACAGCGTAATATAAAACGCTCTCTTTGGCTCCAAGAAAGATAAGGATTTATTTACTGTTTGTAAACATTGATAACTTTTTGTGCGATAATGATAAATCCGGTTAAAGTGTCACTTCGCTATCACTCCCCTGCGCTTTTAACATTCTACATAATTTCTGAAGCACACACGTCTCTAATACACATGTAAGCAAGCAATTCTATCACGTTAATTTCCACTGATCTGTTTTACATTTTAATCGCAAGAATAATTTAGCAATTGAATATTTCTTTTTAAAAAGGCATATAAATTAGACCTGTAGCCAGTTCGTGTTTGAGACGACTGAATACATATGACGGAACAATCAATATTACAGACTGGCGAATTTAGCCTAACAGTGTCTTGTTAGAAGGTAAATTCCTCAATTCCAAATACATATATATTTAGTACGTATTTAACCCCCGAGTACAGACGCTCAGCCTGCAGATTTCAGACTTCAATCTTCGGTATTCAGACCACAGACATATAGTCTCTCAAGTTATTATCAATATTTTTCATTTTCTAACTTATTACCCCACTAATAGCAATTGTTATTCTTAATCTAATATACTTGTACCATTCTGTAATATATATTTGTTTATTAAACTTCTATAAGATAGCCCTTGGGTACCGAGACCCCTAAATTTTTCAATAGATGGTCGTAATAAAATAAAAACTCAGACTTCCCTCGCTGAAGGGTGACTTGTAGTTAAGGGTGAAAAAGCGCAATATCCGTTTTCTCGCATCGCAATTCCCTAGCAACTTCCCTTCTGAGTAAAATTATTTCATCCTTTCTTAAGGCACGATAATAACGCGAAAAACCACCGGAAGCATTGAAACGAAACTTCTCTCTCCTTGTCCAAGAATATCCCTCTTTCTCTATTCTTTTTTTCTTTGTCTCTTTTTTTATTTTTTGTCATCCCACGGAACGATATCGTAATCCTGGTAAATTTCATCCTCTGGTAAATGTGTTTTCCGCTAGTGGGATTGTTTTTTCTAATCTTTGATATTTAACAGTTAGGATAGTCCTTACGAGATTGGATCTTATGAATGTCGGTTGCAACACCAGCTTCCTAAGCTATCAGCGGAAAGAATATCGTTTCGTAAGTACACGTATCGCATCCGCTATGGCATATTATTTCCGCTAATTTCGCATAATTTGCGTTTTCGTTTTTTTTTTTTTTTTTTTTTTTTTTTTTTTTTTTTTTTTTTTTTTTTTTTTTTTTTTTTTTTTTTTTTTTTTTTTTTTTTTTTTTTTTTTTTTTTTTTTTTTCCCATCCAATTGTTCATCACAATCGAATCTCTTCGAATGGTTTCTGAAATTTCTATACGAGAAAGGTCGTTTCCTTGGAGCTATCAATCTACGCGTTGATTTAATAATTATAAAAACCAGATTTTCCCATCAGGTTTCTCGCACCATCGATCCACTTTACCGTACACCGTCTATACGCGTTTCATAGGCGTATTACGGCATCTAAGATTGTTCCAATTTAGCAGCTACTTTGCTACTACAAAACAAATGAGAATTTCCGTATAACTGAAAAGCATACTCAGACGCATAATAGGTAAACATAAGAAGATATTGTAGCAAATGTTACAAAATGAACTAAATATTTGACAGTTACGCGTATTCGTTATCAAACATATCGATAAAACGGTACATGGAATAGTATAAACATGTTCTTTACGAAATACGTTTCTCGCAACAGCCTCCGTGGCGCAATCGGCTAGCGCGTTCGGCTGTTAACCGAAAGGTTGGTGGTTCGAGCCCACCCGGGGGCGGATTATTTTATTTTCTCAATTATTTATACATACAACAATTTCATAAACGTAAGAACAATCCTCTTCATTTGTTTATTTGTAACTTTAATAAAAACATTTTTCTATAAAATAGACCAATATCGATGATATCTGGGGATTTAGTATACGGCATTCGTCGTTCCTGAGAATATGTTTGAAATTTTCATATCGTCTTCGATAGCCGTAGGTATCGTGAATTTAATTAGTCTGAACAATAATTGATTAATCCTTGACCTTCAATGTTGCACTGATTCGACGTTTATGTTAAGAGTTAAACTCTGTCTTCAATTAATATCTAACGTGTGTTTAGAGGGAGATTTTTTATTTCAATTGCAATAAAATAGATTTCTACGTTTCACACCGAGGATTTAGATCAATTAAATAAATAAATAAACCAAATTTATTAGTTCAATTTGAAGTTTGAACCTTACCGAATATCTTCGATAAGCAAAGGAGCGATATCATAAATGTTACGACAAAATAAGAGACGAAACGATAGAGATAAGCTGTGTAGAATGTAAAATCATAAATAAATAAAAGATAATTGTGTTCGATGTGGAATAAAATAAAAACGGAAGATTATATACAAAAGAATTTCGTGATTTCTGTCACAAAATTGCAAGGGTGGCAATATATTTGTTTTCATAAAAAAAAAAAAAAAAAAAAACAGCTCTCGATATACGTTTACCATATCACAAACTCTTATCACATATATTTCTCTTTTATCAATTTACATAGCTGAAAACAAAACTTTCGGGAAAGATCAAATATAATGTTTCCTCTCAGCCTATGTATCCGACGCTATAATAAAATATTTACTAAAAACATCTCGTTTTTCCCTGCTGAATGATTTTTATACGAATGTCCTGCGTAAGAATACGGCGAGCGTTTGAATTCCTGGGAAACGCAAGACGTTCGTTCGAAAAAATCTAGAGTTTATTTTTTCTTCCGAAAGCAGGATCAGATGGACGTAAATTTCCTTTTCCAGGAATGTGAAGTGTAAAAACTCGCTTAGAACAACGACAAGTCGTTTTACGCTGTCACGTCTCATGCAAGGATACGTTGGACAATGCAGCCGGCATAATAGAGTGGCACTGCCTTTGCTCCTTTTTTTTTTTTCTATTTTTTTTCCTTTTTCCCCTCGGGGCGAGGAGAATCTCGCGAGAAATCGTTGGTGTCCGTCGAAAATCGTGCATGTCCTAGCAAAATGGTGGTAGAGTAAGGACGATTTCCGGGCAAACTGCAAGCCATAAAACCGATGCGAAGCGCCGAAGCATGCCAGTCTGTGAGGTCGAAGAGGCCGCGCATATGCAAACAGAAGATGTACGTGCTCGGATTTGCGTATACGCTCCGTTTGTTTGTCCTACAACCTTGGCATTGGTGAATGCACCAAGAAGAACAAGCAAAATTACGGATAAAATATTCTAACCCGAAGCTTGTGTTCCGATGTGTTGCAATTTCCTTTTTCAAAGAAAACACGAGAGCTTGGAAAGTGTTGCTACTTTTTGCTATTCTTTCTTGAATAAATTGATCGTACAGGAGAATAAAGAGAAATGAAGAGAATTCGATAACATCGGTATTTCTTACATATCGTCGTTGGTATTTTAGATGACTAAAAGATTGAGAAATTGTAATTCGGTACTAACAACGCAGGAATCACAGTTTATCTTTTGCTGGCTTTCTATTATTTTCTATGCACTTTTTAAGTACGAGATTGTAATTTTAGTTCTGAGAAATGACCTGGTCAGACAATCGACGTAAAATAGTATTTAACATAAAGCGATGGTTGAGAAACGATACGTAGTTTGATATAAATTTCTCAACTTTCATGCTGCAAAATTGTACACTTCGAATATATTCGAAATACAAATATTATAGTTACTTTAGTCATTTTTACCTTTTATTAACAAATAGAAATTGTTGAATAGACGAATAATAACAACGCAACGCATTACAAAATAAACACAGCTTCCGATCAATATTTTGAATTTTTCCTGGAAATTTCAATAATACAAAAATAGTGTTTTCTTTTTGTTTTTTTTTCGTGATACGAAAACACAACATTGGTTTAATAATAAAATGAAATTTCGAGAAAATATGGAACATTGCAAACACACGGAATAAAAAGTGCGAGTTTATTAAAAACGCGAATGCAATATATCTTGCAAAATTCCATGAAAAAAAGATGTATTCCAAGAAATTAACCACGTCGAATTAGAGATATTTCGTCAGAGTGTAATAAGACATTAGTTTTTAATTGATGCAATAAATGTGGATACGCTGTTGATTCTGCACGATAATGTATTAACACATTCCTGTTCACGTAACAACCTACGATCAATTCACTAATCATTAACTAGTGAGAATTTATGCAACATTTATCTGTGTACCTAGAGCAAACATTTAAACGCCACGTAATACATATTTAACAGTAAAATGTTAATACGAAACGTTTAACATATACGGTGATTCGTTGTAGTATCGTTCAAAAATGTTGGGGCTTCTGTTACATTCGTACATTTTCGAACGAAAATGATTGAACGCGACGCGGAGAAGTCAGCTTGCGATATCGAACTATAACGAAAAATAACAGTTAATCTTACATCGAAAGGGCTGATTACACGTATTTTATTTCTCTCGGTAAGGACCACCCTGTACGAAAGATCGAAGAGTGCAGCGGAGTCAGCTACGCATACTGTTCGGTGTACTACCGATCTTGGAGTAACAGCAGCGCTAAATGCTCCCATCGCGAAAATCGAGTTATTTCGCAATTTCAGAAAAGCGAAGAATTTTTGCCACGCAACGCACGATTACGGGATTTGAATAAATAAGCGTCCGGTCGTAGAAATACGTTTGGCGCCGAGTTGTTACATAATTCAACGTCGCTTCGAGACTAATGATAAAAGCAATTAATGCCAAGTGTCGTAAGACGGCGCCGCCCGATAAACTTTCTAGCGCTCGTATCAAAGATCGAATCCCTGGTTAAAGAACAGCCAGAGAATTGTAGCTGCTCTCGGCGAACGATGGATAACTGCGCGAGGCACCTGTTCGCGTATACGTACGCGATCTACGTACCACGATTTCGCGCTTCAGTCCATTAGCTTCTGAAAAATCCTCCGCGCCAGAAATACTACAACGATGGCGTATATGATTCGATAAAATTGCTTTTCTCATACTCATCCATTTAGCCACGAGCACTTACAGGAGCTCGTTAAACTGGCAACGAAAGAAGCAACCGTCTCGCCATGCTTCTCGCGCCGTAAGAAAATATACAATTGGAATACGTCAAGTCTGTTAATTTAATATGTGCGGCTGGTTTGGCCCTGTGCCTAATGCGTCAACAAGTGCAATTGGTATACCGGTTAAGATGAATCTTGTACGAAGACACGTCGTAAATCGTAATGCGCGCAAGATGCGAAAGAACATAGCGAAATAAACTTTCGATTTTAGTAAATATCGTAGCAACGTGAGAATACGGGCAGATTCGTCTCGCGAATGAAGTATAAAATATCGTACGAACGTATGTCCTAGTTTAGTTTCCTAGTTATGGATGATTAAAGATGTTGAAAGTGTCTGCTTCGTGTCTTGACACGTGACACTGAATGCTTTTAGCATTGATCGCATAGTAAAAGAAAATAATAGATGCTAAAACACTTACCCATGGGCTTTAAAATTAATTGTTCTAGATCGTAATTTCGCTGTTGTAATTAGTACCACTAATACCACTATCAGATTTACTAGTACCAGTAATACTACGAACGTGTCTTGAGCTCTGACACTGTCTAACCCTTAGGAATATCGATCGACGCGAATCAGGTAGAACCTTGGACAATCAGAATCTTATCCTCGCCAGTTGACTACTGTTTTATAAAAGTGGAAAAGTGAAAACTGTTTGTAAACTTTACGTACGATCGAAAGGTGCTTCAGCTCTATATGCGGACAACGCTAAGACGCGCGGTAACGCCGTCGAGGCATAAGACGCACACTGTGAACAGTTTCTTCAATGATTCGTAACACGAAAGCTAAGTTGCGTGGGTTATATGTTCGTACGATGTTTTTTTGCTTATTTTAATTTGTAGATTCATCCGCTTAAGTATGGTCGTGCGTTCATCCTGCATAGCGAGACCTCTGTTGTACGAAGAGCGCCGCATAATGCGTGAAAAGCTATTCCGTGGGTTCCCTTCGTTTCACTGAAATTAAAAGTTGTTTTCGTCCTTCTGCTTGATTGTAAACTCGCAAAACTAATTTTTTACGAGAGTTCGGATAAGTTTGGGTCAAAGTTTTTACTATTTCACGTTTTATCGGCTCCTCGCGTTTCTTTGTTACGTGCTCTCATTATTTCTTCACAGGTGTTCGCTAAAGTTCAGTAATTAATGGAAAATAACGAAAAACAGATTGTAAACGTTAGCGAAATTACGTAGAAGATACTGGGAATAATATGGAACTTTAAACGATTTTCGCACGATTTACGGTGAACGTTCGTCGAAATTTATCGAAGATCCACGCATGATTAAGATTCGCCATCGTGAATAGTATTATCGAAATTACGCACGTGAGAAGAAATCACGACAGGAAGATATAAAAGTGAGTCGTTCGGGTAACTGTGATTAAAAATACATTATATCCCATTCGAACGAATACAAACCGATATCTGTTTTATACAGAGAGAACGCGCCTCTCTGTATATTGCTGTTTAAAATGAATTCAATTCGAATCGCGTTTTCAGAGATTAATACAACTTTTAAGCAAATCAGTTTCCACGCTATCTCGCTTACCAATATCCAGCATTACGCGTGTTTGATAATCATTGGGCATTCTAGCGGAAGATACCTCGTACGAAGTGGCAGGAATGTTTAAATGACAGGCTTATAAATGCGAACTCCAACGTACCACCTAACCGCTGCAATGAAACGGCGTAGTTTAGAAAATTATGAGGCGTTCCGAAACCTTTGATCTGCACAAATACGTGCACGCCTCGCAGAATTATAATCAAGTGACGAAATTTCGAGAATTCGGCTGTGCACCGAGCTTCGCTGCTGTTTTAACGAAGCAAAAACTACCCCGTGAAACTGAATTTTCTACTATTTTTCCGATAGATTTCTCGTAATCGGAGCAAACATTGATTACGATAGTTTTTATCAGACGATCGATGATTGCGATAGAACGAGAGACGAGAGAGTCGGTCTATTCTAGAAATAAAAAGGGAAATATTTTCTATATTCGTTTTATTAAATATTACTTGAATTTTTATTGTTAAAGAAACTATTAAACATTTTTTTTAATTTATTGAATATATCGAAATATACCTAAGTCGAAATATACAACTCGGCGATAAGTATACAGAGGAACTGGTTAACAGCATATGAATGTTAAATGTCACGTCGTATAAATGTCAAAAGAGTATCTTACAGAGATTTTGGAAAAAGGCAAAAAATGTGGAGTTGATCTTAATATTAATCATGCTCGATAGATTGCGGATATTTTTCGAAAAGGGAAGCTCATGAAGTATTACCAAAATATAAACGTTAATTAGCAATAGACGCTATACGAATATTTTTGACAAGATACGACCATTGTATGAATTTTATCGCGTTACAAGTTATCAAATAACTTCACCAATATCGTTTTATGTACGTTCTATGTAAACTCTGTTTAGTTTTATTAATACGTATGTTATAATAAATGCAGTGGTATGGAAACATCTTTTCGAACTTTATATTTCAATATACGTATTCAAGAGTATAGAAGATATTTCTCTTTCAATTTTTGCAGTTCAATTGTACGAACACTTTGCGCTCTCTTACCGTAAGTGTAACAAAACTCACCGATTCAAACGAGCAAAGAATAGGCACGAGATACTCGAAAACTGAAAACCTCTCGGAACGTGAAACGTTTCGAGATCTCGAAACTCGGCTAAATGATATTTTATACGAACAGAGAGTACCGAGGTGATACGATTTATTTAACGTAAGAAAATCTCTTGCTTTATAAGCAAGTTATTCTCACGAGCCTTAGAATTGGATATATTAAACTGACAACGAGTCAAATAAGTGCAATCGGGTGTAACAGTTAATTGTTGTAACATTTCCGCAATACAAAGTCAGATTTGCTCTTCCAAATGAAACTCAGACAGGTGTAAATCGTAAAAAGCATCGTGAAAATCTTTATTCTCTCAGAGATATTAATTCGTACAACCAATCACGATATCGTAAGCTACCACCGACTTATAGTTCTGACATACACCGTATCACATTAATTTAGTTTAATTGTACTATATCGTACCGTAATCGTGCTATAATTGTACTGTATATGATGCATGTTCAACGTGTATAGATGCCAGAACTGTATAAATTTCATCGCAATCGTTTATATAGGGAAAAATAATAAATAAAAGATTTCTTAATTTTACAAACGAAATTTATTAAGATCGAAATCCCTACGAAACGGATACTTACGAAAAAAAAAAGAAGAAAGAAAATAAGCACTTCGAGTATCGGCAGGTTCCAGATCGCACAAGGTTCTTGATCCGAGATCGGCGAATCGAAAAATCGGGTTTCTCGACGCATCTCTCCGTAAAAAATAATACCTCTGCTTGTATGTAGAGGAAAATATTAGAGTCGAGCAAGATCTGTAGCAGACCTTGGAACGTAAAAAGCGAACAGCAGAAATAACAATCACGTGCAGTGGCCGGAAGACAAAAAAAAGCTGATATTCTTCGATTTTAACCGGGCGAAAGCAGCGATCGGGTTATACCGCGGGACTCGTCGTCCGTGAAATCGAGTATTCCGAATTTTCCAGGCGAAGTCAACTACCTACGAACATCTATGCTGCGACATCGGACATTACGTGCAGGTGCTTCCTCGAGTAGCTGACTAAGCACTTCGTAACGGCCGATGGTCATTCGTTTTCGACGCTATCGAGCTTATGTGAACGATCCTTCTCGTGTCAAGTGGTCATCTGCCGAGAGTTAGGTATTTTAAGAGAAGATAAGCTTAACTGCCGGAGAAAGCAAGTAGCACAGTAGAGAAGGCGAAGGACAGCATGATCGTTCCCTATATTCGTTAAATATATATCGCTATCAACGTAACGTGAAAGTTACGTCCAGTTAGAACTAGCAAGACGAATCTACGTTTGTACAATCCGAAAAAGATGATGACGAAAAGAAGGGCGAAAGCACCAAAATACCGATCGCGAAAGTTAAGATATCGTTGATTCGTATGCTTGTACAGCTATTCGGGTCGATCTTAATCCTTTAATTACAACTACGTATAGAAATATTTAATTAATTCTAGCAACGTACAGAAGCACGCCACATGTACACACGTATACGATTAAGCAGGATTAAAAGCTAAGCTCACACACATGCAAATCCGCGGATCTACATGGAAGAAATAAAAGTATTAGGTGGATGTAAAGTTCCGTCGGTTTTACGCGATAAAATATTACTAGTATCCTTTTGTACGTCTACGTGTTGTATATTTCGTTCTAGGGCGCTTTCTCATCTGTTTCTCAACTTGTTAAAGATTAACGCTAACTGTAAGGAATTTTTGTTTCTCAAAGTCTCATCCGCAAGCGTTTGGTCGTTTAATTGCGATTGGTCCTCAAGCGAACATCTGCAGAGTGAAAATAAATAATAATAGTTGGCGTGTCTTTTCACTGACAGCTTCATTATCATACATTTGGCGAATATTTGTATAGGCTTGTACCACGGTGTTATTTTTCTCAATGTCGTGCAATGACGCGTATGATTTTTAATCGCGTACATCTTCTCACTTTGGATGTTGGCATAAAATAAACAGGAAAATCATAATTTATGTATTATGTAAAATCATGACTTGTGTAAACAGATTGTCTGTGGTTGTTATGTAAGATTTTTATAGAAGCTCGTCATGATTTATTTAAAAAAAAACACAACAATATACTTAACTATTGATAGCTGAAGCAGGAGCCGATAAATATTTTCCACCCACGTAAGTATTTAAGCATTTACCATAGAAAATATATTCTATGCGTTATATAAAACAGTTTCAAATTTCATTTGCATCGTAATGAGACACGGCTGTCTTAATTATTTTGACAAATTTCGAAACCAATATGAAAATGTATAGAGAAGCTACAAAATATTTATTAATCATTTTAAACGCATACTAGGTATTACGGCCTCATTGAATATTAAAGCTTATTACAACAATGGATAATCGAGCTGCTCAGAAGTCGAATTAATTAACTGCATAAATTGAAAAGTAACAATTGCAGCTATTTCAAGCATTTCCTTCGAACTTACGTTATATCATTTTCTCGCGACGAACCAACTTTTCTTTTTTTTTTTTTTTTTTAACAGTTCGATGCTAATTACGAATCAAGTAGGTATTCGGATAACGAAACTCACAAACCTGACAAAGTACGGAGTTGGTCGAATTGATTTCTCAGAGGCTCTAAGTGCTTGGCTCGACCTCAGTGAAATATACCGTTGCGCCAAATATCTTGAAAATTTGACGTACATTTTCGCATGGACCTCAAAGTTGGCGATTATAAAAATGATAATCGGTGTGGTTACGCCAATGAATTTTCAAAATATTTCGCACAACGCACGTAAGATATTCACGAAACGCTTCTACAGGTGTTCGAGCAGTTTCCTCGGCTACCGTAAATATTCGGCGATTTCATAAATTCCACGCTTTGTCCGATCAACGAGATCGCTGGAATAAAGAAAAGGTCTGTTGTTTTGATCACGAAGGGGAATATCGTCGAAAAAACATCTCGAGAAAGCAGCTTCGCCATCAATATGTGCAAGCCGTTTTTACGAGTTGCAAGTGCACGCATATAGACGCAGGATGCGCGTGCGGAGCGCAGGTTGCACACATGCATATTGGAAGGCTGGCTGCGATGCGGACGTGCTGGCATTTGGCATTGCGCCGCATATTATCCAAGGATGCACGAAATGCCTTGCCATTTGCACACGAGACACGCTCGTTCGACGTTGTCGCTGTTGTTGCGTTGCCGTTGCTGCTGTTTCGCGTCGTCCCAGCCTCGTTCCTACATGTTCAGGCCCTGTGACAGGGCGCGCTCGAACTCCCTTGTCTCGCCAGATGAGACAAATGCGTCCTTTGAATAACGCAAAACAACTTTGAAAAGTATCTCTTAAAAATTCTCTACGCTTGCAGATGCCTTTGCCTGTTAAGACATGAACCGTTACGCAGGCCGAAGGTCGGCTCATTCGTGTCAAAACGTCGCCATAACTTACAACCCTTAGGTGTTGACCGGCCGCGCGTATCGTCCGAACCAGGAAGAACTCGAATTTTATTTTTCCCTCTTGGCGAAATCTCTATCTACCCACCAACGTCGCTTTTTTCCCCTCGCCATATCCATTTCAAATCGGCCAGTAGAAGTAGCTTTCGACCATTCGCGAAAAAGCCATTTGCACGAACAGATGGATCAAAGAAAATCATCAAGCCGGTATCAGTTTCGTGTCTCTCGATTCCTCTTCGAAATAATCGCACAAAGAGAATTCGCGTGCGAGATACGGATAAGATTTTACTGTCGAAATCAACGGATTATTCTTATAGCTTTCTTCTACATTAGTTATACTCTGTGAGATGGATTACTTACTCGGTTAAAGGAATTGCGGCGTTCGAAATACATACGCAAAGATACATAATGGGTTTCGAGTAATTTAAATTGTATGTACACAAAGAATAGTAATATTTCTTTTATTTTTATTCATCTTCGATTATGTACATACTTGATCCTTAACCCAATTAAATTTTCTATATCGCTTCCTCCACCATCGCGACTTAATTTCTACTTAACAAATATATCATAAGAGAAGATTTTCACTAGTTTTATTTTATACATCGCTTTTAGGATCGATTATATTTTTCACTCTAAGTGATACAACATCGTAAACTAACAAATTAATTTACTATATAAAGCGATAAATATAAGTGTGTATGTAATGTCATTTCAAAAGCGATATTCTTTCAAACAAAGCTTAGGAATATCGAATATTAAGTGGGACGTTTGGACGCGAATATCGAGAACTTTCTAAATCTAATTTATCTATGAATATTCATTTTATTCCAATATTTAATCCGCAAACATCGCACTAGGACGTATAAAATTTATTTTACGTTAAACGATTTTTTTTCTGAAAGATAACTTGATAAAGAGTTATTGGCATGATAATTGGAAAATATTAACGAATTCTCCTCGGGTTTTTCCTTGTACAAAATACTTTAGAAATAGAAATTTAGATGATAATATTTTCCCTGGTGATTACAGTGATTAGAAATCAGTGGCTGTTTTCATAGGAGATGCTTTTACGCGTTCAATGCATGCGTTCAAATATTGTTTGTTGATTCTATCGATCGTTCTACTGGAGGAATTTGAACACAATAGATAGTAGATTCTGCTTAGAGCACCATTAACCTGCTCCTCTTGTTAATTATTGCCAAGACATCGTGGACTTAATCGCGTTGTAAATTGGTGCAAATCCATGCCTACAGTTAACCCAAGGTACAAGTAATCGCTTTCGAATCGATCAATCATTCACTAACGTAGCAACGAATACCTGCTATACGTGTTTAAGCGCCAACACATGCACACGTTGGATCGAGGAACCGTTAGAACGTTATCGACATAAAAGTTGATTTTCACGTAATTAACAAACGAGCTAATTGCCGTAAAATATCATCGACGTCGTTATATACAAAGTATAATAATCGACGTGTCGTAAAAGATTTAAATTATTTTTTCCTATAACGCAAGTAAATCGTATTCGGTTTCGCGTAATTACGATCTGCAAGGTAAATTTGCGCGATATTAAAAATGCGAATGAAAGCACAAAGGAAGCCGATAACAGAAATTGAAGCGTTGTTGATCAATCGTTTCATTCGTCGGAACGATATATCGTAAATGAAATTTTTATTAAAATAATTATACGACAGAGGAAAGAACCTTAATTAAAAATATCCTGTCAAGGAGACCGGGCGTAAATTAACGATTAATAGAATCGATATAAGGTTCAAATTAGTGAAGGGAATAGACGAATAATCAGATAACTTGAAGTTTCCAAAAGAACTAACAGTAGCAGAAATAATGTAATTAACAACGCGATTGTTTATCTATTTCTTTTCGAATCGTACATAACTATAAAAATTGCTTACTCACCATCGATCTCTCTTCGAGAACGAATACAGTCATTAGTAATCCTGTTCTAAAAAGCTTACCTGAAACAAAATAAAAAGAATAAGCTCGTTAATATCAGCATCCACGAACATTTGTATGTGATTAGTATCATTCATATGTATAAACGTCTAAGCAGATCGAGTATCTGCGAGTAACTTTAAAAATAATTATCCTCTTACGATTATTTACTACAGAATCTATCACTCTCTGGCTATTCATCCTTCGGGCAGAAATAATTTACTGCGATTAGATTCGATTTCCTTTTACAGAGAATATACATAATCTACTAACGAGAGGAAAATAGAATTTTCTACGCAAAAGGCAAGGTACCATTGGCGGAAAATTTCTGACAGATATTTCAGTACGATATAGTTTACATAATATTTATAACAGAGATGGAAAGACAAGTTTGTACTGTGAAAATAATTTCTAATATAAACTTTCGCTTTTCTACGATATATAAGAAAAGATATGTTGTCTATGATTGTAGAGAGTTGAAAAATATTTGAACAAAGTATTACAATTTTAATGAAGTTGGAGGAAGAGAAAATACCTCATCTTCGTTTAAAATTCATAAATTCAAACAAAGTTATTGCTTTTTATAATTAGTAACGTGGTATTATGCGTTTTCGAAAATTACAGATAATAATTGGAAAGGTAACTGATACTATGTGTTTTATTTTAAGGTTATCAAATATTTATTTAAAATTTTCATAAATACGAGAAAAATATCAGGCGAGCGTGATATTAATTCACAGACTGCGAATCTATTAATAAATCGATTGCCATACAATTTTAGAAATCAGAATTATAACTGTAGGAATCACGAGTGACGCAGCGCGAGCGATCTTTTTTATAGAAAAAAGTAGGTGAGTCTTTAATTTTATTCCGCCGGTACGTAAAATTACATTCAAATCATACGTCCCTCGTTTCGCCTATATTCCTGCAAAGATATTACACAATGGATGGCACGTGAACGTTCCGCCGAGAAAACCAGGCTATGCACACGAAATAACATGAAAAATTTCCATTTAATTTCCATTTATTAATATGAATGTGAACGAACGTAATGTTCAACCGGTAGCGACAGTCTAATAGATGAATTAACGATGGGTTCGAACAAATGCATCATCTGCATGTTGATTGGGGTCAAACACCTGCGACTGATCTCCTTGGCAAACTGCACCAATTCATTCGTAATTCGCCGCGATATCGTGATACCGGAATCATCGACAACTGGAAATGATCCACGATCTAACATGTAAACAAGTCGTCTCTCGATCAATCTTTCTGTTGATACTAAACTTTTACAATTATCTATTATATTTATATACATAATATAGTAAGATGAAGATAATTGTATATATATAATAAATATATGTATTGTATATATTAATTTGATATGTATGTGTATATCAATTATATTGTTAATATAATGTATTTAGTATAATATATATAATATATATTTATATAATAAAACTACACAACCGTTCAAAAATATATGGACACATCTGTTTATTTCCGAAAACATATATCTTGATTACAAAATGACGAAATACATCCCAATACAATGACTTTATTTTCCATCGTCGTTATACCGCAGTTACGGTAGAATATTATGACTCAATTGTGTAGATTTTTAAAGTTCAATACGCGATAGTAAAATAGATATTTTTGCAACTGAATGTTAGACAGATATTTTGTTGCTTGACGTGCTCTTTATATTCGGATCATTTAATTTCTGAATCACGAAACAGACGAAGAAAGTTCTTCTAGAATGATAGAAAGATTTCATACAGGTAACGATACCGAAAAATGTTAATACGGGTAATTTAGATCGAATATATATATAATAAATAATTTATATTTATAGTTTGTTAATTGCACGAGAAGTCTTCTTCTAATTATTAATTCGTGGTTAATTTATAGACTTTGCATCGCTGCTACAAATCGACCAAAATGTTTGAATACTTACAAGTTCATGAAATATGTATTCGTTTGTAATTGCTTATTACATTTTAATATTAAACGATATTAGTTTGTTTTCCGCTTTATCTCTTACGGAATTTTAATTTATTACAAATTTTATATTCATTTAGTCATTGCGTGTACAATGGAGCTGGTCGGTGGACAAGCGACTCTTGTATAATATCCGTTTTGATTATCGTAATGGGCAGACATTTTTATATTTGTAAATTATGATCGTTTTACATTTGTACGTGGATTTAATTATTCAAAATTTCGGCTTCTTTTAAGAAGGAATAATTCCCCGGCAGATGTACAGTTTCATTAGTCAGAAAAGCTAGGACCGTGAATCATCGCTCAAGACAGAAGTGTACGGTATCGAGTGCAAAGGGTCGTGCGAAACAGGTCTAAAAGAAATACAGTTCATTTATAGGCCGGTGAAGATGACGCTCCATCGCTTCTAATCCCTCATTTCATTGGTAACAACGTACCACGATCCCGAAATCCTGCTGGACATAACGGTACCGACTATTCGATCGATCGCAATAAAGCGTTAAAACGATTCTATGTTCTATCGGACGTGTACGTATTTCTACTCATTAAATAGATACGAATATCTAATGAGAGAGAAAGAGAGCCGTTGCGCTGCAGCACATCAGATGAAATACACGGTACCGATACGATGGAAATACCGTTGCCAGGAAACGTTCGGACGGTGGGAGACAGATCGTGAAAACATTAGAGAAATGTCACAATTACTACGTTAACGAGTGTTAAGAAATGTCTAGCAAATAGCAAAACGGTACACTGCGATAATGTTTACTCATTTTTCCTTGTCCAGTGGCTGTACCGCGTACACAGATAATATTTAGCGATAGATGTTAAATTTATCGATCGTGTTACGAGTAACGTACATTCTCGTAGAACCGTGAATGGTAAAAACGAATAGAACAGATACAAGAAAATCTTATTCGTACGAACTTGTCGGAAGGCGAATAGTTCGTATAATTTTGTTGGAATTCGTATGGTAGGAGCGCACTGATTCCCATGATTTTTCGTTTACGTAGAAAGAATTCGCTTGATCCGACTAAAATTTGTTCCAAATAAACGTAGTTTCTCGGTATTTGGATTTCTTTATCGACTCATTAAGTACCAAACGTCGAGATAGTAAAACTCGCGTACACCGAAGTTTATCAAAGAGACGCAAGCGAAATGAGCGAGGAATTAGAGGCAAGGAAAGAAGAGCTATAACTCGAAAATAGAATAGTATATCGCTGTGCTATAAGACACTTCGATTTCTTCAAACTTCGTAAGAGTAACTTAGGTGGAGGAAAAGGTAGCAACGAAAAGAAGACTGACTTAAATTCTCGGAATTCCTTTTCGCCATTACGACGCCAATTTGATAGAATTCGATAATGCGAACTGATCGAAAGGAAATTACAAAGGAGATGTTGCGCTGACGAAACGTTGGTCCTTAACGCGTCAACAGGACGAATTAAAGAAACGTTAAGCGTTAAATCCGCGGAACATACCGGAGAAAAGAGATTCTCATCGAATAACTTAAGAACCGAAGTACGATTCGCTACTGTTGCGAGTGGCATTCGGAGATCTCTGGAGATCGCAGAATGTCCCAGAATGCATCATCATCTCTCAAACTCGCATCAGCACGGTACGTTTTGAAATTAATGCTCGGGCGTACTATCCCTTCTGCCACGTGATATGAAATTCCAGAGTCGAATAGATGCGTTTCCATCTGTAGAACCGCGCGTACGTCTACATGCGCTAGCTTTCGACTGTAATATCGTCTGAGTGAACCTAGCACGAGCATGAGATTCTTCCTGCTCGATATGTAGCATCGAATAGCACCAGGTATTCGTGGATCGCGGTCGCTACAATTTCAACCGTGGCCGGAGTATAATTAAGGATGACCAATCCGACATCGACGACACAATTCGACCAGGTCTCGCGACCTTCCTTTCCGCGAATCAACTCTTTTCCCTACTGTCACTCGCAGAAGCCAGAAAGTTACATCGACCGTGAATATCAATTTCCTCGGCAACGGTCGCGGAAGATTTCGAAGAAGAACGGAAACTTCGGCCTGCTAAGTTAATTAGTTGGCGTGTACTTAATAGCTGCGCGGTCCTTTGTCGGGAAACGATGGCTTGTCCATGGTATCTTATTAAAGGTACATTTTGTGGGACAACGAAACGATACTCCGAATCAAGACACTTGATACATTTCCGAAATAATAAGTTTGCATTGTATAATGTTGCAGGTGAAAAAAGAAGGTAATATTTAACAACCCAAGTATAACACAATGGCAGGAGAGCTATTCAGAAAGTGACAATAACGATGATATATTCGAAACAAAGCGGTTCACGTTATATTTGATAACTTCAAATTTAAAGCACTCCGGAGGATGATACACAAAAGTTTCAATATTTATTTTCCCCCGTTGGACCGTCCTTTGCAAAAATGAAAACGCTACGAAAACTTGGTAGATTCGTCATGGGAATCGTGTTAACGCATAGTGCTATGGATATCTATCGTCAGCTTATCATTATTATTAATCCATTTCTTACAGTTTTATCCTACTTTATTCGACTTGCTTTGGGACCCACTGAACTATTAGGTTGTCCGAAAAGTGTCTTTCTTTTATAGGCACGTCTTTTACAACGATGCATCTTTATACAAACATGAAACCTAATCTATCGATCGTTGTGATCTTTATTTTGATAGAACAGAATGGATCATAAGTAATTCGATAAAATAATATAAAACAAAAAAAATGTTGTGCATCCATTATTTCCTTATAAAACGAAAGAAACTTTCCGGACAACCTAATACAAGTTCGTGAAGAACTTTCAGTGGAGGATAAACATATACTGCCACTCGCAGGATTTAGGATAACGACGCGTGGATGTCGTTAGGATATACGTGATAATGGCAAACTAAAGATTGGAACTAACACGCGCTATCTTTTTTTTTGGAATCAACGCGTCGTATGAAATACACAGCATCGTGAATAAACTCAACCCCATTTTTAGATCTTTCGTAATGTTAAAATAAAAATTCACGTAATTTCGTATTATTATATGAAGCAAAACTGAATCTTCTTCTTTCGAGGTCTGGAAGAAATTAAATCTTCTTTTAAACTTGTGTCTTTGGCTGTTAAAAATGTATAAACTCGATGTCAATTTTGCTACCTTTTCATTCAATATTTAGCGAATTCTCTTAATTTTTTATTCGCTAACTTATTTAAAGTTTTGTTTCGAATATCTGCGCACGCGGATTTTATTTTATTTTATTTCTTTTTTAAGTTCAACATATTCTATAAGTGGCTTCTTCTGATCCTAAGCTTTTCTCACTGAAATTCCCCGCAGAGTCTCGATCGGGTTCAGATTAGGATTCGATGCTAGTCATCATAATAATTCTATTTCGAGATCCTGAAACCAGTTTTTCGTACTGGCGAATTATGCGAATAGGAGCATCGAGTTTCGTTGAAAAATCGTCTTTTTGTCTCCTATTTCGGTTACGAAAAACAATAATTCGCCGTGTAACATCTCCTGATATTTTACAGCGTTCAATTTATTCTTTACGAAAACACATTCAATAGTTTCTTGGAAATATCGAAGAAACAAAGCAGAAAATGTGTTTGTCCGTGATCATTCACAGCGCCGTGCCATCGTTCAAATGCCAACTAATTTTAAACGTATTGCTAGAATCACGAGTCTCTCTGTTAACTTGGAACAATCCTCTCTATCGTATCTATAGTTTGACGCTCAAACGATCTGAGCCTAATGAACTGAAGAAGTACGCATCTATGAAAGTAAAATGTTTCTCAGCGGTATGTCGATTGTTACAGCAGTCGCTATAATTTATAACGTTTACGATCGAATGGAAGCACAAACGATAGCCAAATTCGCCTTACGATCCTCTCAAGAGCGTATTGACCGAACACTTCTCAAGGGAAGTGACACGAGTTACCACTTCGGTCAATTAGAAACGGTAAACTGTAAAATGAAAATTTCTTACATATACATATATAAATCTTTTGTACGATGTGAAACGTATCGTACAACGTTTTCTAATAAATTATACTGTGTGTACGTGTTACAGATTTTAGTCGATAGAGCACATGTTGGAAGGAACAAATAGAGCGAATCAAGAATACACCACAGCTACCTTCGTTATCACTTCACACCAAATAGACTCCACCGTCGTTAATTTAACGTTGAAACAACCAGCAGCCGCAATAGCGTTGGTTACAAGCGAACAATAAAATATACCTGGGGCATCGTAGTATCATATAGTGTACGCGGAAGTAACGAATCTAAACTATCGTTTAGAGGAATAGAGCTGCATATTTACTTTAGAATATCGAGCGTAGTAGATTCTTAAAACGTTGGTCGCCACGTCCTTCCGTGGGGGCCCCGTCACCCAAGTATGGACGACGCTCTTCTTGTTCGAGTTAATTAAATATAGGATATCGTATATAGGATATACAACATAAAAATATTAAAAACGCATTATACCATACTGTTTATTAATTTATATTCTGGATAAAGTATTACATTATGCTATATCGCATGGTATTTGTTAAAACATTCCAAACACAATTGGGGTGATTTTGGGTACTTCGAGCAATAGTCGTGGACTTCGTCATCGCTACTCTCCTCACTTTCAAATATATTTTCACGCTGTTTACTGAACATTTTTAGAATGAAAAAATCACCGACGTACGTCTCACAAGTATGCTTCTCGACTAAATGAAAGGTCCGAGATATCTGCCATGAGATCCCTCGGAATACTCTAGCTGGGAAGCTTATCGCTTTCTTCATTTCAGAACTAAATAATCTTTCCTTTACAACGAATCGAAGGCGATAAATAATGAATCGCTGCTTGAATCACGCTGGGCACGCGTTAAATTAAGCTTTCTCTACATTTCCTTTCAATATTAGCGTCAGACTGCCATCTTTTATGCGTTTATGAGAATTTTAAAGACGCAGAAATCTATACACTGTACTTGATACACGAAAATATAGAAAATATCGGAAATATCTGTTGTAGTATTTAATAGGTGAAACTTTTAATAGGTGCAATTTTTAAAAAGCTACTTTGTAACACTGTTACAATTATTGAATTTTTTACATTTCAATCTCCATGTTATTTTAGCAAACAGAAGGTAGGTTTGTTTATATGAAATTGTAGCGAGAAATCATCATCAATAAGATTCTTTTCATATTTTGTTCAATCTGAAGATACGTTTCTTCGATGTTAGAAAGAAGTAACAGGTTTAGAAATAACGCAAAGAATGTAGCAATTATTTCCACAGAAATATGAATTTGCATGAAAATCCACGATTTAAATAGATTAATTTAAATTCACTATCAAGGTATTATATTTTACTTTCCATGTGAGATACGAAAATAAAAATGTACATCTCGTTCTCATCTAAGAAAGGTCACGAACAGTAATTTACTCTGGTACGTATAAGAACATAAATATTTTACATATAATCGAATAATCGGAGCATTATTACGTGATTTATACCTGCAATTGAGCCTCCAATTAATGGAGAAATACATAATAATTCACGATCAATTAATTTTGAAATTTAGAGGTTCTCTTGTAAGAAGATTGGAGAACGAGAATGGAAACTGAAATAAACTACAATACTTCTATCGAAAACCTCCGTGTTTAATATCATCGTTTACAAAATAATTTGAAGCAAATAATCTCTGAGATGAAAACAGAGTTATTCGATTATCAGAGGAATATTTCTCACTACATCGAATAATCCAAATTATCCTTAATTTTTATTCCCAAAACCAGGCTCAACCGTCTGACTGAAATCGACATACTTTCGACCTACGACACTGAAATGAAAGAGGGACGTTCAAAGTGAACAATGGATATTACAAGGTTACAAGCGTACAACGATAAGGTAGAATCGCACGTTACGAAATGGACAATACGTAATCGTGGTGTTTACCGCGAACAAAGCTATCCATCGCAATAAATAATTCGTAGGGAATGAGAGTTACGACAATACAAGATACAAGGCTGAGAATATGAAAATGTACAGGGGTGGTGGGAAAGCCAGTAGCTTTTGCCGAGCTTCTGTTCTCGTCCGCTTTCTCTCGCTTTCTTGCTTTTCACCTCGACGGAGCAGGTTGGTAAAAAGAAACGAGGCAGTAACAGGCACAAAACAGCCGGCATGGGCTGAGTAGATCTGCGTGAATATTCGTTCAAAAGGAAGCACATTTATTTCAGCAACGGTGCCTCCTGCATCTTGTAATAGGTTGGCCTATTGTGGCAAGAGCGGTACGCTGGCTGAATATCGCATCTGTGTGTATGGACGTGCGTTTGCATTTTCTATTCTTCTTTGCTTAGACCTGTTGTTTGGCGATGTCCTTGAACGTGTACGTACAATCCCGTTCATACGTATTAGGACGCCTGCTGAACTTGTAATGCATCTGTAGCGGCATGTGCGTCTTAGGACGTTTCGATTCGAAGATGCCTCGCGTAATTGTTTTGCCACAGAGGATTAACGCTGTACGACGCACATAATGTAATAAACAAACTCTGGACAAAGCAATTTCGCTGCTACACGTAACCGACAACCGGCGACAAGTTCAAACCTTCCGGTACCCCCTCCTCGAACAGTATAAATAGACGACCATGCTCTCCGGACATAGTCAGTGGCGCGAATCAATACCAGTATCGAGTCATCGAGATCATCAGTCGAACGAATAAGAATAACGAATCAGTCTAGCGAATCAGCATAACGATTAGTATCAGTACCGCAATCTTATAACGAATATCATCGAGCGAGCAACGCTTGCGATTAACTTTGTATTCTACATTTTAAAATATCTGTAAATATAGTTGACGAAACCAACTCGTCTCGTTATCAATTTAACCAACAACACGTCTCACCATCCACCACACATCTATATCGATAGATATGTTTTCGAGCCTCGAGTTTACGACGAGTCCAGATCTCGTTGAAAGAATTTCATCCGAGCTAAATAGTCCAAAGTTTAAAAGTCCAATTTGTGGAATTATTCACAGCTTATGATTAAATGACGCTGTCCTGTGTCGGGTAAGAAAATACGAGGTCAAACATTCGACAATATGTATTTATTCCTCGATAACTATTGCTTAATTTAATGGAACTACGACTAAATGGACAATACAATGTACCAAGTTTCTACGAGAGTCGGTGAGTCGTCTCCAGGGACTCTCAAGATCTAGTCTGCCCTGGAGATTCTCGGTAAGTATACGTATAGATACTGTGCAGTATATTGTAAAGAAAGGGAAAGGGCACTAGAGATCAACTCGTACGAACTCTGTCTTTGACGACTCGGGCCATCTTTGCATCAGGCAGCTACAATTGAAATGACCAAGTCGTTCGACTAAACAACGAAAGAACAGACTGTCTCCGGCTGAAGGGTGAACGGTCTAATGGAATATCGAAAGTCATTTCAATTTGCTTGGCACTGTGTTTACACGGACGAATATAAACAACTTCGATCGACTCGATCGTTTGACCGAAAATTGCAACGTGAACGAAGCTTGGCTACTTGAGGCTACTTGTAAACAATATCAAAAGATCCCATTAAAACAAACTGACTCGGTGCATACGCCGAGTTGGGCGTAGATAAACAAATACGTAAGTTAGACTCGATAAAAGCGATTGATCGTCCAACGATATAACGAAACATAATGCAATAGATATCTAATACGATCGTGAAAATCCTAACACTAACGCGAATATCAGAATTGACCGAGACAGGCGAAAAGTACGATCGATGTAAACGAAGAAAACTCCTAATTGTATTAGATAATTGACGAGACATTCGCAACACTACGATGTTGAACATACGAGTTCTTCAGAGTCTAACAAAGTTTAAGCAACGTTCCAAACAAGATTTGGCAATGTTTTAACAGTTTGTCAGGTTTCTCTTATTTTTCTGTAACCGTACGGTCCCAAACGAGCTTTAAAATAATCGTTCGACGAATCATCGGGTTTGTCTTATTTTCCTGAAAGCGTGCCACAATACTGGGATTCTGTATACATCACATAGAGATGACATCCCGGACGCACTCGCGAAACTGGCGAAACGAGAGTGGCAGCCGGCGGGTATTCCTTCTAATATCCAGCCTCGGCCGACTCTCGTTGCGCGTCCCAGTCAAAGGAATTGTCACCTCGTGAAATCGCGCTTCCTCCACACCCCTTTTTAGTTTCTCTCCTCGCGACACTGCCGGATATCCGTCTTGCAGCGTAGTAGACGGTGCCGTGTCGCAGGAAATAACTCCAGGCTCCGGAGGCGTTTCGCGCTGTCTGCCGCTTTGACGATTATAGAACGTGCGTGAATAACCCACTTATTTTCTCCAACCACGTTCGCACTTCAGTTTAATAGTCGGAGCAGCCGCAATTTCGAGAGTCTACCTATATATGTACATACTCGGAAAGCTACACGCGATTACACGCGACTGCCGCTTTCCCGTCTTTGATCTAGCCAGGGAATTAACTTGAAACTATCGCCTAACCGGTGGTAATTCAACGCTCGACAAAGTAACCATTAAACAGAGATGCTAATACTTTACGGTTAATTGTCTGCTTACGTTATTTTTGCTGCTGCACGTAAATACGTGCACGCGTCGATCAATGCTCGAACGTTGGTAAAATTTCCGAATTAACGACGAATTAATTCTTCTTCTTGCGGATTTTAACAGACATACGTAGAGAGGATGAAAGAAAGTTTCGAATTGATACACTATGAATTTTTACTTTTTATAAGTTTTCTACTATAAATTTTCCATCGTGTTGGCAACACTCTTCTATTAGGTTGTCCGAAAAGTGTCTTTCTTTCGCAAATGTGTTTTTTACAACGGTGCACCTTCATACGTACAAACGCGAAACCAAGCCCGTGAAATGACGCGGTGTTTATCTCGGCGGAAGAAAATGCATCGTACGTAATTCGACGAAATAATATAAATCAAAAAAGTCTATTATTTTCTCATAAAACGAAAGAAACTTTTCGGACAACCTAATATTTTATAGTACACGTATATTATATTTGTTCGTTGTTCTTATTAAATGTAAATCCATTCTGTAAAATTGTGGTGTCTTTGTACCTCTCATGTACTATCAATTTTCTTTCGTCTGTCTATATTGTATGAAATATACACTGTTCGTTTAATCTACAACCGTCCCGGTGTGTCGATTCGACACGAAACAAAACTTTTCTCGCAAAACATATTACTCGGCCATTTGTAGAACAATTTTTCTGAAACTTGCTGACTTTGACGCGCGAATGGAATCCGATACGTTTGAAGAAAAATCAATGTGAATGAGTGTGAACGACAAACAGCAAAACTAATTATCCTTTCATTTTATCGGTGTCTTACCACTGCGTCAATTTACGAAGTTACGAAAATGGAAAAGGAACGAACGAGGGTTAAGACCCTCTCGGTGGTCAAAATTCAATTTTGATTTCAAATTAAAACAATTCGTCGAAGTATTAAGCGGCTTAAAATATTATTGCTCGGGTTGGTCGCAATAATCTGGTCTATTCATGTGAAAGAACCTTTACTATTTTATGTACAGCTCGACTACCAAACGAACTCCTTAAATAAGGAAATAATGCTCTGTAATATTTAACGCTTGCAGATGTCAATATTTTTAATTATTTCCACGGCACATTAGCTTTCAAAAATAAATTTTATCGTGTCGATATTTCACGACAGATTTAATGAAAAATAAAATCGCTCTGCCTACGTGTAACTCTGCAACTAAATTACATTTTATTAAAAAAAAAAGATACGTGTCCATATTTTCGAATAACAACGTCTTTGATATCAATGTTCCACCATCTATTGAACGTGACCTGTTCAATCTAATTTTACGTTAAATCATCTGCCACTTGAAATACTTTACCTCTTGTGTATTGTTACACTGATAACGCTGATTGATAACATTGATCGTAAGAGATAATTGATGCAATTTCCGATCTTTCTTTAGCATTCTTTTTCTGAATAAACTAAAGTACCTTTAATAATATTTTAAAAAAGTCTTTCGATTTCATAATTGCGACATGTTTTCCTCAGACTACAGAGATTCGGCGAAATAGAAAAAAAAACACGCTTGGCTCGGAAATGACTCGAGAAACACAGTGGAATTAATTTCTGCGTAGATTTTAATCCATGTTCCACGTTTCACGCGATAAAGCGCGAAATATAGAGAATGTAAATTACAGTTAAATATCCCCGAGCAAAATTATCGATCTATACGAACCATTTTCGGGGCAAAAGTACGCAAACTGAACGCATTGAAAGCAGAGTACGTATTATCGGTGGTATTCATCTTTTGTAAATCATAACGAGCGTATTTCCCCTATCTACGACACAAATTTCTGCGAGATCCTTTCCAATACACAACCTCGATATATGCGCGTCTGCCTCTTTCACCTACTCAATAAATAGATAAAAGATAGGAAATGGAGGTCAAATCGCAGCAAGAGAGGATAAAAGCATATAGAAGGGAAATCTGTGAGCGAGCGGAGAATATAGTAGATATACATAAAAATCTTCCAGCCGATGATATTGCGGTTAGTAGGACGATCACCGGAGAAAGTTACCTTCCCCTTTCCCGCCGTGCCGCCAACTGACCCTCTCCTTTCTTGCGTGCTCGGAAACCTTCTCCGTTCTCGTCTCCCGATGTCCTCCTTTTACGATTCACTCTACATCTCGAAACGCTCCGTTTCCACTTAATTGGAATGAGTTTTGTACGTTCGTGTCTAAGAGATACAAATTACGATCCGGACAGTTCGCGTTTGAAAATTTGGTGGAACTTGCCCGACAACGTCCTTGCAAAAGGATTCGAAATAAGATTATCCGATGTTTGCCATTGCTTTGCAGCGCAAGATGACGGAAATGAGAATAAAAAATTACGATTTGACGGCCTGGAAAATTTGCTGAGACTTTTGCTCGAACAAATCTGCTTCGCCAAAGACCAAGTCACAGTCTTGCGGAGAAATTAGAAAAAAGAATGGAACCGGAATCGCCGAGCGATGTGTAACGATTAACCGATTTCCGTCATCGCTTCGCAACGCAAGACGCTAAAAATAAGATGGAAATTGTCGGCAAAGAGAACCATAGGATCGAAAACAATACACAGCTGTTGAGACAATTATTATTTTCAATTGCAAATCCGTAACGATTATCCGGTTTTCGCTATTGTTTCGCACTGTAAGATAATGCAGATAAGAAATAAGAAGCGGAAATTCCGGTTTGGCAGTTCGGAGTGAACTATTTGATGAAAGTTCTCTTCGAACGAGTGTTTCGCTAAAGGCCAACACTGTTTTGTAGAAGAATCCGGATTACCGAGAAATGTGTAACAATTATCCGATTTGAGCCACGGCTTATCGCGCTTGAACCATCGTTTCGCTACACAAAATAGTAAAAATAACAGGAAAATTACACTGCAAACAGACCATAGGATTGAAAACAATACACAGTTGTTGAAACGATTATTTTTCGATGGCAAATCTGTAACAATTATCCGGTTTCCGTCGTTGTTTCGCACTGAAAAATACTGAAAATAACACGGAAATTATTTGCAAACAGATTCACAGAGTTCGAAAACAATACGTGGTCGTTGAAGCGATTATTTTCAATCGCAATTTAACTTTAACACGTGTCAGAGAAGTACTCTTAAGGGAGTAACGTGTTTTAGGACTTAATTGCTCGCACATTGGCCTCCCATCCGTACTTCGTTCCGATGTAATCTAAATTGAACAAGGTCTCAGCGGATCGATAAGACATTGTATTCTGTCTAAACACTTTCCGTGACGTATACGAGGAACAGAAGGTAAAGCACGAACGATGAGATAGCTAAAATTCTTTTAAAGAATAATATACCTATAAACGTATATAAATGGCGTGATATAACAGCGAGCGACAATTCAGTAAAAGAAAAACATTTAGCAATAATTGTTAGTCGATTTCAAATGAAGATTTAACGCGATAATTTTATGAATACGCGTTGTTTGAAAAGTAAAATATAAGGAAATTTTCTTTTTGTGTCAAAAATTGGGAAACTGTTTCGTTTCTTTAATTCCTTTTAATTTCGCCTGATTTATAACGACTCGTATTTTTAACTAACGTTTAAACGCGTTTGGAAGAGTGAAAGTATCGTTTTAGTATGGCAGATAAATTTCATTTTTATGTCGGTTTTACATTTTCCAATGTGTCATATTATATTTCATGGAAGTGCTAAAATAGCTTGGCAAAGGAAGATTTCGACCGAGATACAAAACCAATAAATATATAGCGAAAATATGCTAACCTGAAAATACGTTTCTATAAACAAGCAATAAAATAAAATATCTTACATATTTATAATTTTAAATATAATTTAGTATTGCAAAAAACGCTGAAACTTAAATATCATCGACACGAAACTCGAACACGCTATCTGATTGTACAAGCTGGAATATCAAATATTTCATTTGTCAGATCAATTAATCAGATATACTAGGAACTTTAAAAATCGATCGAAAAGTTGAAATGAAATATATTTGACAAATAACGGGCATTAGCGGTCGACTACTATACAAATTTCCAACAAAGTTTAATTCCAGATTTTCTAGAATCAACGACTCCGCTCTTTTAATCTCTTCTCATAAGTTTTTAATCACTTGGGCAGTATTTTTCTAAAATTGCAAACTCTATACATACTGAAGAGAAACGTTCGCGAAGTTCAGAAATGTTCGATCGACCGCTTTATAAAGTTGAACCTCGAACACATAAAAAAAGGGCGCACGGGCGAAGTTCTGCGTTTTCATAACAGGTAGAAAAGGAGAAAAAATAAAATCGTGAATAGCGTAGAATACCGTTGAATTTTATGAACGACATAAAACCCGGCAGAATTCTCATGAAGAAGACAGAAAACTATGCGAAAGCAGAGAGCTACTTCAAAGCTTAATGACGCTTGCCTGGCTCGCGTTTCTTTTTTTCGTTATCCTTTCTTTTTTTCTTGAATTACTTAAATGACGTAACTCGGTGAACCATATATCCTTTCGAGACTTTATCTTTCAAGATCGTGCGTATCCGAAAATCGCGAAGCTACAAAAAGCGCTTGTACACCGTTGTATTTATTAGAACATTTATATAATAATTTGTTAACTGATACTACGAAGATGAAACGTAAAAACAACGCTAAGAAACATTACATTGGGAAATAAGTTTGCGACAAGAATAATTATCGAATTAATTCATGGTACATATTTATCCATTTAGGGCACATGTTGCTACAATATATTTTACTATACCGCGTTGAGTATCGTGTGCGATATATACGTGCAAGTGGGACATTATGATCCTGTTAAGGTAAGCGATAAAAATATATATAAATATACATATTGGATAACGTTGCTATAAATTTCGAACCATTAAGGACAATGAAAATCGCAGTTTTCTACGACTTTCGGCTTGTAACTGTAATAAATCTGTAATTTTGTCCATCTTTCGATACCTGTTGCTCGTTCCAGTTTTATTTTTTCTTTATGTTAAATTTTCCGCACGTATACACCTGACGTAATTCTTCAAAATGTATTGTTTAGATGTTCATTATATTTGTTTTCTTTTTACTATTATTAGGTTGTCCGAAAAGTTTCTTTCGTTTTATGAGAAAATAATAGACGCACAACGTTTTTTGTTTTACATTATATCGTCGAATTACGTACGATCCATTTCGTTCTGTTGAGATAAACTCCGCGACATTTCACAGACTTGGTTTCACGTTTGTACGAAGGTGCATTGTTGTAAAAAACACGTTTGCGAAAAAGAGATACCTTTCGGATAACCTAATACCATTTATTTTCTTCGCGACTCCGACTACCTGCGATTTATTCCAAATTTCTTTTACGCGTCACCTAGTCGACTGATCCTTCTATCCTCTGCAAAGGACTCAAGTCGTTCGGTACAGTTTTAAAAAAGTTATCCTGTTTCGGAGGGCGTTCGAATACTTTCGTGAGCCACTGTACGCAACTAATGCGTGGCACCCGCGTGGCTGGTAACGCAGCAAGGATTAAACTCGACTTTTCCGTGGCAAGATTTTACATTTCCATAAGGAACGCCATATTTAGGATCCTTCGATCAAATCGCAAGACGAAGGATCAACTTGTATTTACGTTACAGCTGGAAATAAATGACGTGCAACTAAACGAGCATGCCAATTAGCTTCTTCTTCAATTGGAAAATAAGAGTACCTATGTATAGATAGGATTTGCAGCCACGGTATACGCAATACCAAACGAT
Organism: Bombus difficillimus; assembly: GCA_014737525.1. Classification (NCBI taxonomy): domain Eukaryota; kingdom Metazoa; phylum Arthropoda; class Insecta; order Hymenoptera; family Apidae; genus Bombus; species Bombus difficillimus. The sequence continues at coordinate 42,865 of JACXIT010000138.1, read as the reverse complement.
ATTTGCGAAGCTGTCGGAACGAATAGCCCAAGCACAAGATGCATCGTCGTGAATGTTCGGGCAGCCTAATTGGAAAAATCTACGCCGGGATATCGAATCGGAAGATCGAGATTTCCAAGCACGTAGAACGTTTTGTTTCCGTGAAGAAAAATATGTTTCCGTCGCGAAACGTCGAGTTGCCACGTTTCGACGCAGTCGTACACCGTGCCACGTGCCGCGATTCGTATTCAACGAAAGGCGAAAAAGGAAAAGAAGAATACGCTGGCTTTCACTCTCTCTCGTTTCCACGCTTTTTCTATACTCCGCGAGAAATCGAAATCCAATTCCGTCGGGATGAACTCCCTTTCAGAAGCGGCATCGTCACAAAGAATTAAATCTCGTTTAGACCAGTACACACAACTGCGATACCCCTTTTTCAGCTTCGCTCTTGTCTCAAATTATACTGTTTATCTATCCGTGAAGAAGCCCATTCACGCAAAAGCAACTTCTTTATGGGTGTACGGTGTGGCAAGAAAGTAACGACATTGAATCTCTGTTGGCATACTTAGCAACGATAATACTTTAAAAATATCTGCTCCTAACTAGACTGCGATCTGTGCGAGTATTTCTATGAACACGATAGGAGCAGTAGAGGTCCTAGGTAGAGGTTTGTTCCACTTGCCAAATATTGTTAAAGACTTTCTATATTTTGCTTTATATTATATTGCTTTGTATATTTTATATATTCTTATCACGCGCACTTTTGTGCCTTGAAGTTTCTCATAAATGCATATAAATACTCGTAACTAATATTTTGTCTTTACACTAACAACTAATATTTTTGTCTTTAAAAGTTTCTGAAAGAATCTCGCTTCCACGCGTTGTCAGAACATTAACAACGAAGGAACCTTATAAATTCTACTGGCCTGATACTGGTAAAAAATTACGATTATAGAAGTATGAATCGCGTGCAACGAAATATCTTTCATTCATGTTGAGGTTGACTGATAGAGGAACGATTGGATGAATTTGTAATAGAAAAATATATGGAAATAAGTATAGCGTATGCTGATCCAGATCCTCACGCTTACAGTGTTACAATACAATAGAAGAAGGATAGGGAGCAGGTTCGTATATTTATAGCAAAGATCATTACCAAAAAGTTAACCTTGGTGTGTGCTTGGTGTAGCTGAAAGTTGCAAGAAACAGCAATAGAACCTACTTATAGCTCTTTTGTTTCTAGACTTTGTAACCCAAAACAAAATTTATATTCAAGGGCACAATAATAAGGACCTCTCTTTATTTTGAATGTTTTCACTAACTTCTATCACGTTGCCTGCCACGACACCCGTATTCGGGTGTCGCTTATTTGACTACTTGCGAGGGATCGTCGTAGGTATTTGAAAAGATATTCCAGAGAAAGTAATAAAACTATTGAATTATTATAAAAGTAATACGAAAATGGTTTATGAAAAAAATTATTTAGAACGTAAAACTTTAAAGTATTCTATACATAGGTGAGGTTGGTCGGGACAATTTGGACAATAAGTTGTTGTTTTCTTTAAATTCTTTCGCGTCTTTGTTCGGTCCATTCGACGTCTTTTATTTGCATAACGTAGTTTGCATGCGCGTCTAACGCTTCTTCCGGAATCATTTTTCCGAACGGCGATATTATGCTGACTCCGTGGAAGACAAGGATTCTTTGTATTTTCAGACAATCCTAATAATTTTGCAACTAATAATTGTCTAAATATTCTAATATTTATATCCTTCCTTGGTGCGATTTTGTAAACCGTCAAAGCGCTTACAGCAGAAATTCCCAGGAGAAGTTGAACGTCAAGTTTTCTGTACCATTTGATTCCTTTCCTAATTTTGGTGGCATAAGAAACCATTTGGTCGGAATAATCTATACCACGTTTTCCTTTATTATATTCAACAACAGCTAAGTGGTTTTAATATTGCGAACAAACGAAACGAGAGATCATTCTCGAGACCATCCCTTGAGCGACTCGCATTACTAAAATATCGATGGGAGTACCTAGCAGAGAACGCTTGGTACTGTGGCACGCGTGGCCTGACGGAGATTTCCATGAAAACACGCGTGGCAGTCAACGTGCTATTCTCTTCGTAACAGCGGTCTCCGGGTCGTCATGGATACGCAAAAGAAAAGGTGTAGAGTTTTTCTTCGAGTAATTACCTCAACAATTCGGGTAAGCGTTTTACAAGTCGACTGTAAGTCGCTTTGAGAACACGTGGCACAGATATTTGAATTAGGAAATATCGTTAAAATAATGCTCTTTGAAGAAGCCAAGGTCGACCAAGTACGTAAACAAGTTTATAACGTCCGACCCAAAACTCCCACCGCGAATAATATTTTCATCGTGTCCCGCCGTATTTTCTCTAAACGATATTGTTTTGTCCCTCGAGGATCACGAAGAAAATTAAACTTTAGAATTGTCGCGGTTTAGAGAGATTATTGGGAAATTACAAAAGTTTGCCATCTCTCAAACTTTGTAACTCCATTGGCTTAAATAACGTCCGTCGAGATAGTTTAGAAGCGTTTATATAATACATTTTGAAGGGTTGCGTTCCATCAACGGTTTCGCAAAAATTCCCCGACCAAACTTATAAAGTCCTTGCTACCTGCTGGATCCTAGGTGACGCTGTTCGACGTTCCCTCTCGGTCCATTTAATTGGCGCTTTCTATTATCAAGATCGCCGAATGGAACACGAAGAATGGAGTAAAGAAACGATCTACGAAGAATCGTTTTCCTTCTCTTTACATACAAATTGCTTCTCGGTGATTTCTAAAGTATCAAAGAATCTATTCAACGTTTCTATAACACAAAGGCAAATCCTGCGCATTCATATCGCCGGGAGGTACGCTTTGCTCCATGCGAAAAGTCTTATGCCATGGCACGAAAGCGACCTATCCAGAAATTTAGAATTCTCGCTGGCACCCGATCGCAAAAACTGGTTACCGGGCCCTCGGCGTATCAAACATCGACGGGAACTATCGAAGAAAGATGTCACGTTCGGTAAACAATCCTCTCATTGGAATCGGGAATCGGTAGAAGGCGGATCCGAGCAGTCATAGAAATTCAAACGAGCATCTATTGTCCCAGACCAGGGGCAACTTCGTCGAATTTCGCCTTTGTCCTTCGATTTCACAGTGTAGATTATCGCATCTTCGAGATACCAGGTAATTACGGGTATACGAAGTGAATTTAAAATGTCTTCGATATTATCAAAATTATATGGAGAAATGTTTCGGAGAAAAATTGAATGGCCTCGGAGGTCCGTATAATCCGACGTTACTCGTCTCCCCTGTAACTGGGCGCGTAAAGATCAAGAGGTCAACTTGTATTTTTTTAATATATTAACCGATACGGCTTGGGAGTTTCTTCGTAAAAAATCATTAAATTTTATAAAATTGCGTTTCTCTAAAACACCTTTTAGCAAGTTCTTGCGGACTTCAAAAGAAGAAGACGTAGCGGCACTCGACACCGACTAGTGTCGGACGATGGCAGCGCAGTGGTTTTCAGCGCTATAGCAACTGTTACCGCACCTCAAAGACTTCTGTTCGTTGCATCTTCAGTTTTACATTACGTTAAAATTGTATAAATTGTCTAAAAGATTTTGTCAATTTCTGTTCCAATATTACGAAAAATGTAAAAACGTGGTTAAATCTGTAATTGCTCTGACGATTGCAATGACACTGTATTAGCGGATTAGCGGATAAGTGTAGGATTATTCTGAAACAGAAGACTAACCGTTGCAATGGGATTTGCAAACACAGGACGATACCGACTTTAACTATAGCCTATTCTTGAACTGTGGCGTGGAAAAATCGCACGCGATAACTCTATGGATTAGTTGGTAACTTTCCGCCCACAACTATAAATCCAACGATCGAAGGTTTGAAACGTATCGAGACAATCTGAAGCGGCGGACGATTTGGACGATCGTTCGATTCAATGCAACGTCCGATAGATTTCGAAATAAAGGATGTTCGAGTAAATATAAGATGTCGAAATGAAAGAATGTTGGCAAATGGCGTAGAGCATGCAAAAAGAATCGGAAACGAGCGAAAGGAATCGAAACGATATTTAAGAAAGCGTGTAACCAGAGTGGTACGTGGTTGTGTGGACGGAAAAGCATAGGAAGAAAAGAAAATCAGAGGAAAAGAATGATCGTGGTGGCGACACACGAGTGATGGGTGCATCTAAACTTTTCGTAGAATAATGGCATCGCAAACGGAAACGACCCGCTTCTGCCAACGTTCTAGTGCATGTTTCAACGGACAGGAAGATTTCGAGGACAGTTTGCGACCACGACAAACGAAACTCTTGTGAATTGCGGCGTGAGAAACCAGACGAAAGGAAAGCAAGGGAAAGAGGGAAAGAATAATCGTATTATAAGTATTAGATTGCAATCCTCTTAAGCGCTCTCGGACGGACTATATGCGTTGTGCTTTTCATAAAGTTGCAACTGTTCCTCTGAGTTGCAATCTTGTGGACGCGACTGCTGTTGATAGTAGATTTAGTAAGCAACGATCGTTTAACGTGGTAAAAGATTTTACAAGATGTCTGAGGGATTTTATTTCAGCGAAATGCAGATAGGATACCCTATGAATAAAAATAGAGGAAAGATTTTACATAAATGTAGACTCGTGAAAGTTTCTTTAGAAAGTTATCACGAAAATAATTCGTTTGCTAGGTATACAAACACCATCCTCGACGATGAACAAATTCAGCATCGGTTCTTTCAGCGAGATTAGCAGATATCGTATCAGCGGATTTTTGCTTGTGGACAATTTGAAGGAAAAGAATTAATACGGGATAGTAATTAATATAATAAACCTATCGTTATATATATACTATTATCGTAATTATTATAAAAATGTACGTGCGTTTTGTAAAATTAATGTCGACTTTCACGGAGGCTTGATTACGTAACTCGTTTTATTTTACGTGTAGCTACTCATTTTATCCTCGTGCTATCTCTTCAAAAATAATTAATAAGAAATAATAAGAAATTCTGAACGCGTTCGCTGAAACAGAAGAAAGCAGATCGACAATTCGTTAGCTACTAAACTCGATACTTGATCGAATATCGATGCTGTGTTTTTAAAAATGGGCAACAATTTGGAATGAAACTGATATAAACAAAGTACGACTCTATATTTTACCGAGTGAAAAATCAATCCGCTACTATTTCGTGTTTCTGTTAGAACTTTTTAATAGAGCATTCACGAGTTTCTGTTTGCATAGCGTATTTTTCTTCTATGTTGATATTTTATGGAATAAATCTCCGTACGGAAATTTGCGAACGAACTCATTGATAGTGAAACGAAAACTATTTATACTTTTTTAGACCGACGTATCCTTCGTTTCCGAATGTTCTTGCTTGCTTCTAAAATACGAAACAACAAAGAAAAATAGAACGCAGTATCGTAGAAACGTTACATTAACAGCGTACAAATAGCGATTTACATAAAAACATAAAGAAAATTTATAGACAGACTTGAACAGAGATTAATTCAAAGTACACAACCGGTGTCCTACTTGAAAAAGTATCTTCGCCGCGCGTACGTACAGCGATAAACGAGGCAAGCTTCGTTTGCTGGCAACGATAATTTCGCGACTGAAATTTCAATCGATTGATCGGAATCGTGATGAAGGTGATCGGCGCCATATCCGGGATGGCACGCACACACAGAAAAATGAATATTCATCTTGGCCATAACGCGCGCGTCGACAGCTTTGTTGCCGATCGGTGATTATTGATTCGCGTCACGCCCGCTGGAATTGGCCGAGAGAAAGGCGAAGGGAAGCGGAGACAGGACGAAAGTATGTCCATAAAAAGAAATAAAAAAAAAGGAAAAAGAAAAAAGAAACGGAGGAGGCAGGGAGAAAAAGCGAAACAACCGATGAGATACGCGTTAGCCTCGTAAAACGCGATACAAAATTACCGATAAATTTCGAGGATAGCGCGAGGCCGGAAATTTATCGTGATTGATAACGGCCGTGCCATTCGTTATCTCGATTTTGTCAGCTACTGAGGAAAAAACAGGTCTCGCGTTACTTTTCGATCGGTGTCCGCTACGATTTATAACATTGCAAAACCGATAGTTCGGCTGCGTATTTGACAAAAAGAACTCCCAAGGACGCGAGTTACGAGCCACTGTTTTCGTGTCTGAAAAGCTGGCGCTGCTGAAATTTATCGCAACGTTTTCCAACGCGTAATTAACACACGCGTGCACGATGACGCGCGCCTCCGATTTCTATGAACCGCGAACCACGAAACGGTATAGGTCATTTACGATAAAGGCGTAGGCGATCGAACACAGCCTTATTTCCTACGTGCATTAACGCAATTGCAGCACTCTACACGGTCTATGGGTGATTTATGGTGCGATTCAACGGTATCCTGTCCCTTTTGAATCATCATCCTCTTGTTTGTTTCGACGTGGTCCTATCCAACCTTCGATATATCCGCCGCTATCTCCGCCAGAATATTTATAACGCAAGGGCTACAATTAAACGAAGATTAAAACTTTTTAACGATGTTACCGGCAGGATTTAATAACGCTGCAGCTAATTTCCATTATTTAATCACTACGGACGCTATAATCTTCGACGATTCAATTAACGTTCGTACGAGAAAAAACAACCACGTACGGCCGTTTTCTGTTGCGTTTTTCTCCAAGTAAATGCGAGCAAATAGTACACAGGTAACGACGCATTACCTTCTAGCGTTTTCTTTGCTCAATTAGATGCGATAACGAGGCCAATGAAATACGCCAATTTGTCAAATACGAGAATAAGTTTCCTTTCTGCGTTTCCAATTTCGAGAAGACAGCTAAAATTTCGTCGTACAGCGTGAACCGAGGCGAATCGCCACCGACGCTGGTAATTACTTTCACAGGAAATTAACGCGATCAACGCGCTCGTCTTATCGGCCTGCCGAGCTACGAAACGGACGACGATTGAAAACGAAAGGCAAAAAGATATCTCATAAACCGTCGTCACTGTGCCGTGTACCGTGAACGATTAAGAAATTGTTGACTTTCTTGCAATTTCTTAGAAATTCTCACGACACGTTATTTAGTAGATTATCCGTACGCGATTCGATTTTTAAAGAGCAGAGTCTTACCAGCACGCAGATATTCATCTTCAAAGATGAAATTTTAACGCGTAATTCCTATAGCAAGTCGCTGTCAACACGACTTCTTCGTTAAATTACGGAAAAACAGTTCTTACAATGTTGTCGACGAAACCAATATGTTGTTGCGTAAAATGGATAGAAAAATATGTTTTTCCAATTTCAGTTCCAACCTCGCCGTTTTCCAACAAAAGTAGCGCGAAATTTGCAATATCGATAATTTCCGTGTCCAAAATGCCGATTTTTAAGGATTTGCAACCTCGCTGTATCGTAGCCCTGTACAACAGAGAATAAATAAATCGACGAAGCCACGTAGTGAAACAGCAGTCGCTTGTATGTTTTTTTTACAGCGAACGAGATGCGATTTCAGTTCAATGCAGCAAATGAACGACTTTCCTCGCTACTTTTGATTCAACCGATAGAATTGGTTTCCGTACAACGACTCTGATTGCTCTCAGTTGCTTTTACTGTGGTCTTCGGTTCATCCTTTTGTACTCTCGATAATTTCCAATAATTCACTGATTAGCTGATATCGATAGCGCGTATTTCTCGCAATCGTATTTCGCTTATTCTTCGCGTACAACGCGTCAAATAACGGAGATAGCATCGAAGGGGAAAAATGGAACAGAATTCTTAACAAGAAGCAATAGATGGCGAATGCGAATGCATTATAATCCGCAAGTATGGAGGATGATACTTAAAATACATCAAAAGAATTAACGTAGGAAATGAAAAATGTACGAATTAACAGACGGAAGTTCTTATGAAAAAAAACACGGATACCTGCTAATATCGTCTGTATTCGCTGCAGAATGAAGTAATAAAGAAAGGAAAGAAGTATTTGATGGATTTTATGGCGGTTCGTTTAATTATTTCTTTATCAAATGTTCTATAGGACGTAGGTAACATTATTCTAGATGATTAATTAAATTAGTTGTCTAACTTGCGTCGCGTGTTTTCGCATATTTATGAAAAAAATCTATACAGACCTGGCTCACCATTAAACGTAATTTCCTATCCCTACAATGTAATTTCCTACAGCATCCATTACCATAATTCAAATTGGACGTTTTCTTTATCTCAGTGCTGTCTTCTTCCGCTTCTTGTGCGTGCTTGTTTTGCATTAGAAAAATAGAAAACGTAAAATTATGCACGCGATCCGAACGCGAACACATTTATAGATGATAAAAGTAAAAGAAACATTCAAATTGCGTTACGACGAATAAAACCGGTAAAAATCGCCAACCACTTTCTTCCTCTCGCTTTCCATCGTCTCGTTGTTCAATTTCCACGTCTTATTGTTCGACTCGTTATATTTTTTCCCGTAATACGACGAATAATTCTCGATTGCCAGCAACGATGACTCGCAACTAAATTGCCGCGTCCATTAGGCATCGTTTCGGGATCCTAGATCGCGGAAGAACAATGATCCTCGTGCAGGAAGTTCGAGGGAGGCACGAGTGGCACGATCGTAAAGCTAAAAGAAGATCGTCGCTTGACAAGACCGTTAGCGTGACAGGTGAAACTCTGAGCCACAGCGTCGTAAAATCGCGCCGGGAGAGAGTAAAACGTTCCCGTGGATTATAAATGAGGTTTCGCCTCGCTTTCTCAGCCCTCTAACGCGTGTTTGTCCTCGTCGACTCGCGACTGTCAGCCAGTTAGGCATCGGCAACGTGCTTAATCGATAATTACAAACGATCGTTGATTACTCTGATAATCGATCGTTGTGTGCAGGTGTTGGAATGCCGCGGCAAATCGCGTGTCTCTAATGTACACAGCGAGGCAAGATTCGTCGTGTAATCGAAGCGAACAAGATTCCTATGGTTCGAAATAAGACGAGGTTATATCGAAGGCTTCGTTCTCGAGAAAATCGCGTCTGAAAATTTGTCAAGTATACGCTATCGCTCATAAGCGTCCGGATATCAGGTCGATTTGCATAATAGCAACGATACGCGTAGTTGATCAAGTTGTATGAAAGGGTAGAAATCAACGACGAATCGAAGACTTCTCGTAGACGAGAACAGGTTTTAACAGTCTTCCTAACAGCTTAGAAGATCCTTCTGCTCTAAGCTAACTTGTAATTCGAATATCGAATGTACAGATTCAACCCCCGAAGTACCGACACACGCTCACGAATCAGCCAGTATAATACAATTAAAAGTTGACAAATGATAATTTGGAACAGTGTTTAATTAATATTTCCTTAATTAGGAATTATACACACGTGCTAAAGGGAAATGTCGCTTAATTAAACAGGACGTTTTCTCGTTAGTGTTGCAATAGGGGAAAGTGAAAAAGCTGCTCGAGATAAAACAGCGTTGAATTTGCAGATACTAAGAATGAAACAACCGATCTAAAGAAACGAAGAGACGTCTGAATGAGAAGATATGGTAAAAAATGTGTATTTTAAATGAGGCATTTTGCAAGGAAATTCGGACAGTCGGATGTTTCTTTGAACTTAATAAATCGGCAAACGAATTTCTCGATAATTCCTCGTACGTATTAAAATATTAATTCGTTATCAGTCATCTTGTCGTCGACATTCCTAATCGCGTAAATCGTTTACAACGAGATGGAAGATACAATTAATGGCCTAAATGATTCGCTATAAAATGCAGCGGATAATAACTCGCATAGTAAGACACCGCAGCGCGTAAGCTGCTTATGCAGCTTTTACACTGTTTTCTATCTGGTTATACTGCTCAAGAATTAACTGCAGACTGTCTGCGTACAATCGTTCAGCTTGAAGGAAAGAGAGGATACGAAATCACTGTATTTTAATCTACATTTACTGCATATTCCAACGCCTACTTTCTTATATCAAAGTATTTATTATATCACAATAAATGGGAACTGTAATTTGAATAAGTTTAAAGTCTAAAGAAAAAGAAACCAGGCTAACGTAATCGCTGTATGCACCTGCTGGCAATTTGCTATTACTGGGAAATCCAAATTGGTAATTCTTGCCAGGCTGTCATTGCATCAGTCGTAAAATTATCATGTGCACTGCAAGATTCGATTCGTGTTGACGCCAAACGAGCCGCTGACAGGCCAAAGCGTTTAACTTCGCTCTGTGAAACTTTTGAAATTCTAATAACATTGAAGTTAAAACAATTGTTCACAAACCAAAGCTCTCGATTGACGCGTGCCGTATGAATTTTACCGATTTCCCCTACTTTTTCTTTCGCGCTGTTAACCGATTTTGCGAAAAAAGCAGTCCAAACAACAAAATGAAACTGCGTTAAAAGGAACAATAGCGAGATCCAGCTCCTTTTTCGTTATAAAATTTAACAGGCGTATACCGTTTCCTTCTCGACATGGCTCTTTCTCGGAAGCCTCAAACAGCGTTAGACGAAGCAGGGTTAAAACGTATCACTGTTAAGCGTGGCCATATGAATAGAGGCATAAACCATTTTTCATTCATCGAACTGACGTCCAAGCAGTTAAGGTTGTCAGGAAAATTCTTCTTTGTATCGGCACAAAAGAGCAAGAAAAAAATAGCTCGAGCGAAGGCTAAATTTCAAAGGTTTCCCATAGCAGTTTAATCGGAGCAAAGGATCTGCCCGAAACTTGCACTGCTGCAAATTCATTCGTGTACGCGTTACAGTCGACATTATTTCCCATCGTCGGTACAAGCACGTCTGGTGTTTAAAAGCGCAAGTGCATTTAAGTTTGTGTCTGAAACGTTTTATCTTTATGGCTCTTAAATGAAGAGAGCAGGAACAGGATGTACGGACAAAGGAATCGAAATATGCCCTTTTGTAGCATTCCACCATGCATAGTTTCATATCTGTCTTTGTTCATACTGCGATTTCTGGGTAAAAATCACTTAAGAGGACGTCGGGTAACGGAAGATTTTATCGGTTCCATCGAAATCAATTAAAGCAAGGAGCGACGTGTCGTAGGAAAAGTTAGATCAATATTCATATTCGATATTCCGATAAATTTTCCAATACTCTCGTCGCTCTATGCGTTAAATTTTTATTGCCAAACGTAGATCGGTGTAATATTTCATTTATTTGTTACACGTACTTATTCGTTAGCAATTAAAAAGTGCAGTCACTGTAAGTTCACTCGTTATTTTAGCATAATTTCCACCGACTTAGTCCTCTGATCAAGATTTAGATGTTTGACCTAAATTGTACCACAGCAGTGCTTGATCAACGTCTTATGTTTAAATAACTTTCCAGTACACCTTTCAACTATGTTACGATTATTCTCAGTTATATATCTACTATCTTATACATGTAAACAAAAATCGAGCTCTGTCCTCGCGCTTAAGAACAATTATTATTTAAACGTTACTGATATTTCATTAATCCTACAGTGTTTTCTTAATTACGTCTTAATACTCTTTACTATAAAACTTTTTTAATACGAAACAAGTTTCCAAAGATTGTATTTTCGCTGTTTAATAAAACTTTCTGCCTATATACACTTCGATCATGTTACATTATATTATATTCTTATATTCGATTATATTTTCCATTCGATTTTATTATAAAGACACCGTTGCTCGTTTCTCTCGAGATTCGCCAATGTTAATATCTTCGCGATCATTAGAAACTCAATGAAACGCTATAGAGATTAGATTTACAGTTACGTAACGCGGTGTCTTTAAGAAAGGAGAAAACTTTTAAAACACTGTCACAGAAGTTTTTATTTAAAAATTTCCTAATGTAAAATTTAGCACCAGACTTTCTATATTCACCTCCGCTACCTGCTTAGTTGCAATTTCCAGAAACTTTTTGCGCTCCCGGAATGTTTTCTATCTACCTATTACCTACTCGAATTCAGAGAACGGTAAATTAAAGAATAGAAAGTAGATATTACAGCTCCTCGAAACAATTGATTATTCTTAGAAGCGAGTTTTATAAATTGCTGCATTTCTCAGAAGCAACTTTTCAATATTTAAACACCATAGGCATCTCGATATTTATATTTCTATTAGTATAACAAACAGCTATTTATATATGCACTTGCAGCCTCTTCAGTGATTTCGTTAGTTAAAAATGATTCAACCGAACCGAAAACCTTCAACATTTTCTTTAATCATTCGTAATTCGAAAACTAAAGTATATATGACGTATCAAGTATTTTATTTGTTTTAGATTCACCAGCTGAATCGTAAACGTGCGTTTATCATTCGCTGTGTACATTAGAATAGTGTACATCTGTGTACATCTAGCAAATTAATATGAAAAATGTTCTACTCGTATCGGTGTTTGTGTACGATACGTACATTTCATTACAGCATTGACACGTCACAAGGTACCCTATCACGATTTTCAAAATTCTACAATTATTTCGATCGACCAGCGGAACGACACGCACGAAGAAAACAAATCGTCTGATTCTGCTGAATGGCAAACCCGAAGTTTCTCGGCTATTAATTACAACAATTCATTTACACAACTGACTATCTTTCTGCATGCATTAGAACTTGGAAACTTTGATATTCTCGCTGGCGAATTATATCGATTGTTTTGCATCGCACTTGGAAGGAAATCTGAAGGTTCGAACTCTGTTAAAAGGTGTTCAGGCAACGAGCCTCGTGAAACTTTCTCTTCTGTTCCTCAAGTTCTTCGGCTACCGATCAAAATAATTTATTCCCGTCATCGACGATCTTCCTGCATTATTTTGCCTCGACTTAGAAACTAATTAAACAGAGAAACTACAAGTCAGAGAAATCGATTTACGACAAATTAGAAATTAATTATCTTGCTTTAACTTGGAAGATCTGACGGTTCGCGGTCGGTCGAAAAACGTTCGGATAGAAAAGCGCCTGGCGAAACTTCGCCTGGGACGGTAAAGGGATCGGTGGCACGCAAAACTGGCAGCCGGACCAGCTGAGATCGAAAAGGTGGTGAGAGAAGAAGAGAAACGATAATGAGAGAAACTCCAAGGTAGAACGAAATTCGAACTATCTTTCGCTGTTGTTCGTGCAGTTCGAAGGAAACGCCCTCTCTGGTCGCAGCAGCAACAAAACGTGGGAAAGAGCGGTGCCGGTTAGTTCTCAGAGATAAAGAGTCTCGTTTATAATAGCTGCTGCCCACTGGCCACATTCGCGTCTCTGTTCGTCAGTGTGCGTCGAGCGAATGGCTTATCGTTTGATTCGCTTCGTTTACCGAGTTCGCTGGCTGGTAGAGAAAGGCAGGAAATCGCGTCCGCGGTTAGGCTGGTGAACACGTGCGCGCACATACGTCGACATCGCTCGCCAACTACACGTAACAGAATTTGTTGGATGCAACGGATTCCATGTTGTAGTTCGCGCGTCGTCGATCTCTGCACGCGACCAGCCGAGAAAGTTGGAGACAACCGACTACTTAAGTAGACTAATCGCCCTCTCGACCCCTTCGTTCGATCGCATTGTGGGAGAAAAGTTGCGAGCGCGTTAATTACGGAGAAATTATCGCACGGGCAGCTTATGGGTGGATTATTGTCGCGGAGAAAGCGGTTTCTTTTCGAAACGTAGCAAACGGGGTTAAAAGGAGTCTTAACGCTTAGCGAATCGAATAGAGGGAGATCTCCCCTTTTCGCTTTAGCAACGCGTTCTCCTTCTCTTTTTGTTGCTATTATCAGTTATTGTTTACGGTTTCGTCGATGCGAAGTATATCACCGAACGCGCGTGTGTGGGGATAACGAGAGGCGACAAAAGAAACGAATCGGATCAAAGAAACATTCGAGTTTTAACAGCGAAGTTGTAACCGAGAAGCGAAAAATGGGTTGGAATTGTACGAAACGAGTTAGACGCGAGGATCGTTAACACTTTACCGACCGATAGCCGATTAACCGGCTTTTCGTAGTCGACAATCTTTCTCATTATTTGACCACTAATTTGTTATTTAGTACTAAGGTCCCTTGCTCAGTTTTATTGCTTTGTAAGCTCCCGCAGTTTTACACCAATTTGAAAAAAAGTACCGTTCGCGATGAACAAAAAGAACGACATTGGAAAATCTAAACGGAAACAGAGCCGGCGCCAGGGAGAATCTGCGTCTGAGCTACCGGTCGGACGTTGAATAAATATATTGTTGAACACCGCCGAGTATTTATTTCTTTGTCACCCTACACCAAACACTACCTCACCTGGAATTAATTGCAATATGTTGCCAATTAATTGCGTCACTTTTTCTGCTTTTATAAAGTACGTTATACGATAAAATATAGTAATCCAGTGGTGTTAAAATTAATTAAAAAGTTACACTATCAGTTATGGCTAAATAAAGTTATAATCGAACGATAGCACATTGTAAAAAAATATTAAAACGCATCGTGAATTTTTAATTTCACGTTCAAGTCGTGTTATTTATTTCCAGTCGTCTTTAATGTTTGTAATTTTACCTATATTTCTTTATACTTTTAATATATACTTTCAATTTGATGTTTCGTATAAACGATATGTGAAATCGTTAAATAAAATCATTACCGTAAAATATCATTCACCGCTTAAATAATTTTTAGACTTCTTTGTTTTTTAAGTAGCGAATATTAGTCCTCGATACCTGGAAAAATGCGCTGTGGGCTAATTGTTAAAAAGACACTTGTTCGTTACGGGGAAAGAAGAATTTTCGGTTAGTTTGCACGTTTACGAAAGAGGAAAGCGTGGCGATGAAGTGGAAGGAAGAAACTAAGGCTGTGCAAGCGCGAAAGCTACATTTCTGCGGAAAATGTTATTCATTGACAAAATATAACAAAACTCGTTCGTTGCATGTACTATACTGCTTCGTACGACTTTACAATATTTTTATTTCAATACCTCGAGAACCTGTCAATTAAAAAGATTGAAAAACATCAAGTAAGAAGAATTTTGTATTTTAAAAAAGGATGTAAGTCTATTACGTAGTTTCCTTAAAAAGGATGTAAACGCCAGTAGAGATTTTCTTGTTTGATAGGATAATTGAGGCAGATTTATGTACGCACATGTTCAAGCATGAAAGACGGTGACACTTACAGCCTAATTTAGGAAACGGATCGTGTAACATAAATCCTATATCGCGTAGGAAACGCTAAAAACCGCATGAATTATCGTGATAACTCTTCCAGACTAAAAAGGAAACATCCAACAGACCTCACAAAGGATATAACCTAGCAAACACGAAGATGGTACCCCACTGGGGGTAGCCACCCACATGCTATATTCTATTTTCCTACGCACTAGATATAACAACTTACCAAATGTCCTTCTGGACAAATTGTAAAGCACAAACTAAATAATAATAATAATAATAATAAAAACTTCCGTCCATATTTTCTGCTTACTGTCTTCGTATAAACAACCATTGCAAGGAAAAAAGAACGTTCCTTTTTTGAATGGCACTTATAGCCTTTATTATTTCTACTCTTCGAGCAACGAGCGCGATTTCTTTCCAACACGCTTGAACAAACAGCAATAAGAAAGAATCGAAATTCGTTTGTTACAAGAAAAGAAGAATTTTCGTCCAGTTTGCACGTTTAAGAACGAGAAAAGCGTGACGATGAATTTGCTTCTTAGCGTCGAATACGGTTTCTGTTGGAGATTCTTAGCAAGCAGAGATGACAAAGAATTGAGATTTATTTGTTACAGAAAAGAAAGAATTTCCGTTTAGTTTGCAGTGTGTAAGAACGAGGAGACTGGAAAATTGTTCGTTCTCAAAAAGAAGAATCTTTGTTCGATTTTGAAATTTGAGAAACTTCCAAACTATTCTTAATTCTAGTAATCCTAGCAAAATTCTGTTAGGTCGGCCGACTCTCTACCTAAACCAGGCTACACATTACCGGCAAGATGGCATCCAGATGTCTACACATCCTACTGCGTACGCTCAATAGTCTTAAGGACCCACCATAAATCTTGGCATTTTCATAGTTAAGGTCCTTCAGACCGAACAAAGATCTTTTTACTTAATCGTTTTCTAAAGCTTGTTGTTTACTACGAGAAGAAACGGGAAAGTTAGTCTTTCTCACGTACGATGCTTCCCACTAGCGGTTTTCTATCGAGGGCGGCTAAGACCCTTCCTAGTCCGCCAACCTTCTTAATATCCAATCACAAGCAATGTCTACTGCTCTCGCTTTGCTAACCAAAATTGTCATCAACAAATCCTATGGTCCCGTGTGCTACACACACCCATCACTAGCTTTCCTCCGACGCAGCACTTATTCTTCATCGTTAGAATGGTCAACGCATCTTTACCGGGTTTCTACCCTTGGATCAATCGCTTACTTAACTTGTACACACGCATCAGCGTAACTAGCTTCTGTATAAAGTTGTTGGAATAAACATTAATTTATACGCGTTAAATTCAGCGTACACTCAATTGAACCAGCTCTATTATCTTAACAGAAATAAGGAGATCGATCAGTTCGTGGCGTCGATTATCTAATCGTAACGGGAATTTACGACTCCCGTTGACGCGTTTTCTCGCGATCGCGTCTCTCCGCGAATGGCCGATTAAACGCTAACATATATAAAAAAAAAAATAAGGCACCGTAGAACGACAATCACGATTTTCTGACCAACTACTCGTTACTTCGCTGTCAGAACGTTGCTGAAAAATATTTCAGAGACATTCGTGTCGTCTACAAGGAAGATGAGCGCAACAGGAACTACAGAAATGCGCCTAAACAAGTTTGAAAAATGGTTGTGAGAGAAACACAGGAATTAAAAGGAATATCACTACCGTGACATTTACATGAACTTGTTATTCGACTCGAACGACAAAAATTCAGAGACCCCGCAAAACAGCTTTCTCCTATAAATTAGAAATTCACTTTGAATTAGAAATTTACTTTATTAGCGAGCTATGCCGATGCCGACAGCCAGACTTGATTTTATCTTCGCACGAGCCAACGTTGCAAAAGTGACGGAACGTCGTTCGAGTGTCAGGAATACCAAGTTCAAGGCCAGGCATTTGTTCGTTCCGTTTCATTGTCTGACTAACCTACTTACATAAAAATGAAAGTGGTTGAACGGTTTATATAAATCCATCTGGTACAAATATTCGATTTATACAAATGTTAAAATCCTTATCTTTCGTGATATCGTAACAACGATCGATACTCGAGAACAATAAAAAGAAGGAAAGGAACAGAGTATCGAATAACATGCAAGGGTTAAATACTCTAATAATCGAATAAAAAGCTATATTTTATTACAACAATTTTTATTATAACAACCGAAAAAATGATAATCGACGAACGCGTAGAAACAATTAAAATCGAACTCACGATACGCCTATCGAGTAAACAGGATTCTTTGCGTTGGAATTGGCTGCGAGTCGCGTTATACCGAAGAACCGAGCGTAAATAATACGCCGACTTTCAGAAAACAAGCCGGATTAACGGAGTAATGAATTCCCAGCGAATGAAAAGAATCGTGGATTGTCCGTGGCGAGGAAAAAATCGCAGTGCCCTTTAACCACGGATGTCGGCAGCTTTGAGAATGGCGATAAGTTGTCGGGGAATACAAGCCGATGGTTATCCTCCGTACATCGATTTAACGGCGAATTTGCCCGTGGTTAATAATAGTTGGAGCAAGGAAAGTACTCGGACAGCCTATTGGGTGGCATGGGTCAGGTGCTCGTAGAAAGTGAACCGTATACTTGCGACTCCACAACGAGAATGAGAACGTGAACGCAACCTGTGTCTGGTTGGCTTCATTGGCTATCGAAACGTGTCCCGCTATCGTAAGCACCGATTCTACGAGCGACAGGAAACGCTATCGAAGGAAATTCGATGTATCGAACGATAGATACACCCGGCGTGCAACCGAGTCACCAGACGTTTTCCCACTTTTGGCAAAATCATTCTTACAATGCGCATTGTATTAGATTGTCCGAAAAGTTTCTTTCGTTTTATAAGGAAACAATAGACGCACAATGTTTTTTGTTTTGTATCGGTTTATCGAATTGTGCACGAGCATGATACTAGAAATATAACGAAACGTATCATACCTAATTAAATAAAATAATATAAAACAGAAATTGTTGTTCATCTATTATCACCTTATGAAACGAAAGAAACTTTTCGGACAACCTAATACACGCAGCGACGACAAAAAGCATTTGCATAGCATTGTATTTGTTGAAGTATTTATGATGGATACTTGTGGAGCTTTTACTACCTGGGTATCCCAGTACTCGGAGTACCGATTATCGCGCGAATTTCTGCCGAAGAATCGATTACGAGCAGAATCCGAGCCACTCGAGTATTCGGATTCGACTTTTCCTCCACGTACGAAGCTTTTCTTGCGCACCTGAATTTGGGATAAAGAGATCAACTTTAATTAAATTTACTAATACAATGGGAGCTTTTTAACCAGACACCAATTACCTGCGAGTCAACTTGTAGAAGAAAAACGCTTATCCGGATCTAAATGGAGCGAGTATCCGAGCAATAGCACGAGCCCTAATTTATATAATATAATAATTATACAGTGGTAGATTTTAACGACGAAACTCTGCCGGTATATTGTACGCAGCTGAAACTAATAATAAGCAGTACAATATTGACAGCGGCTGAAAATGGGATTTATTACTCCGAAGATCATTTCTATGTTGTTTGGTTTCGGTAAACGCGTCAGTAATTTTCTCTATCGATTCATTACGCGACCTCGTATTTCGTATTATCGTCAGACAGTTTTAATAAACTTTTAAACGAGCTACGTTCTTATAACATTTTTTCCTTCTTCTTATTTCTATTTTTAATTAGATCGAGATACTTTTGATATTACGCAATTTCAACATCCGACGTAAACGCTATCTTTCCTTCACGATACATTTAATTTCACAGTATGAAATCGCGCACATTTCAATTCCACTAAGCAGTAACTTATGGATAAACAATAAAATATCATTGCAAAAAGTCGTATGTGTTGTACGTTACATACGTAAATTCCAACTTTGACCAGAATATGTCCGTACGAACGGAAATACACGTATCGAGCTAATTGTAAGCCGAATCGCGTTTCGTTATCGTTCGAGCTCGTAATTCGTTTTTCATCGACGACGCAAAACGTGACTATCCGCGTCGCTCGGCATGCCGCTAGGTACATAATCCCCGATATTACGAGCCTGAATGAGAGTTATTAGTGGACAAACGGTTTCTAAAGCTATCGATCGGTGCAAGTCGCTCGAGTGGAAATCCGAGGCACGTGATTTCCTTTTACAAAGACAGGACACAACGACCGATAGTTGGCGAGTCGATCTTTGCGTCGATATTCCAATGACAAATATCTCCTCTAAAAAGTAAAAAAAAGACAGAAAATAGCGATTTGAACGTCAATTTCATTTACCTTGGAATTTCCTATTATTTATACGATAATTTTCCTAATAAATAAATTCATGAAGGTGAGCGCGTAATTCGTTTCTTCGTAGAGCGGTACATGAGTCGTGTACTTGTTCAACGCAATTGAAAAACTGACGGAAAGTGGAAATCCGCGGCACGCGATTTCCTTTTACAAAGACAGGACACAACGACCG
>JACXIT010000138.1:0-21860 GCA_014737525.1 Bombus difficillimus | reverse complement strand
AGAGCGGTACATTAGTCGTGTACTTGTTCGACGAAACTGAAAAACTGACGGAAAGTGGAAATCCGCGGCACGCGATTTCCTTTTACAAAGACAGGACACAACGACCGATAGTTGGCGAGTCGATCTTTGCGTCGATATTCCAGTGACAAATATCTCCTCTAAAAAGTAAAAAAAAGACAGAAAATAGCGATTTGAACGTTAATTTCATTTACCTTGGAATTTCTTATTATTTATACGATAATTTTCCTAATAAATAAATTCATGAAGGTGAGCGCGTAATTTGTTTCTTCGTAGAGCGGTACATTAGTCGTGTACTTGTTCAACGCAATTGAAAAACCGACGAAAGACAGAGTTGATCGGTTTGGCTCGCTTATCAAGAAGAATTACGCGCGATTTTCTTACAATAAGAATAAGAATTTCTTCTTTAATTCTCGCGGTTTTCAAGACACGTTCGATCCTGGTAAATTCAAAGATTTCAGTGATTTAAGCAAAGTCCGGTTTTTCTTCGCCGAACTAGAACAGAATCGATACACTACACGGAGTTTGAAGAAGCAACCGCGTTAGCGTGCACGTTGAGCGCGGATCGATGTAATTTTGTTTGAAACGAACCTTTCAACTTAACGAACGAAGTAATTTTCAACGACCTCCGGAAAGAGGCAATAAAAAGCGTTCAACTTTGAAAAAGAAGTATCCACCGAGGAACGTGCAACGAGTTTTCCGCCTGAAAACACTCCACGCTTTCCCACGCCCGAATCGTTCAGCGAATCGCAAAAACCACAGCGAATGCGATTCGATGCGAAATACAGAGGCACAGAACATGTATAAAAACCAAGCAAATACGATATTCGCGTTTGCAGCATCCAGGTCTATTCAAACTCATCCAGCCGTACATAAACATAATAAATAACGCAAGATAATTTCATTAACGCTGTTACATTAACTATCGTTTCATCAAATTTCATTCGAATCAAACACCTTAATAAAATCGTTCGTCTATCCAAATCGCACCATTAAATTAAATTAAACGATCCGTTTACAAACCGTACGTCTTCCTGAAATTCATCATTATTGTTACTCGACTGACTCGTTACAATCATTATCAGAGGAATCTTTACGAAACTGGTGGGAAATTTGAAGGACCAAATATGCGCGTAATACGCAAAATTATATAAAATATTCAAAGAACGGTATTTCTTGTAATATTCATCGAACAAATCTATATCTACTTTCCATTTCTTCGATTGCGTACAGGAAACATAAAAACGCGTAAGAATTCTTAGTCTAATTGTTCGAATGCTTAGGAATACTTTAGCAAGAGCGCGAATGATTTTTGATTCGACTAAAGTTCTGTTTGCCAGGCGAAAAGTACCGGCGCGTACTTTCCACGCGTCGCGTCGCACAACGTGGCGTCTGTACCTGCCGGGAAAAAAAGCAAGCAAGAGGAAGGAGAATGTAACGAGGTCGACAAGAAGGCATCGAAACGAATTCGTAACGCGTGTCATCGCGATTCACAGCTCGTGTGCTCAACGCTTAACCGAGTGCGCGCCATACACGCCGAATAACGAATGAATCATAGGAACTCTCGCTACGGTGTATACACGAAACCGCGGTTCACTTTCTCCTCTCAGACTCGTCCTCAATTACACGGAGCCGAGACCGAGGCCCGGTGTAATTATACGGGTGAGGTGGCACCGAGCAACCTAGTGAATCGCGCATAATTTCTTTCTTCCTCTTTTTTTCTTCTTTTTCGGTCTGCAAGACCCCTTTCACTCGTCTCGCGTCAGCGAGACCCAGTTTTCTTTCTCTCGAAAAGACTAAAACGAACATTTTCTTGTTTGTTTGTGACAAGCGTTTCTCTGCTTTCTATTCCCCCGCTCGAGCCGCATCAACGAAATCTTCCGCGCGTATTCCGCTATACGTCCGCTATACGCGCGGATATCGCAACTCGAGGAAAATTGTCTAATAAAGGAGATCGTGACTTTTTAACGAACAAATAAAAGGCACTCGTAAAATGGAGGATGGATCAATCGTAAAAGAGAATTGCCGATGTATCTGTAAAATAACGTCGATTTTCGAACGAACCAAGTTTGCAAGAGTATCTAGTTTATTTTTCAGACTGAAAGTTTAACGGGTGTAGAAGTACGTAACAGTTTAGCAGATACGCGCAATCGCGAGTACGCTTGTTATTCTTTGTACGGAACTTTACATTCGTTTCTTTAATTCCAATTGTTAACGATATATAAAATGTATAGGCGATATATTGCCTTTTTTTTTTTTTTAGTACACAGCCTTTTCACGACGAGGAGCTGCGAATTATAAAATTTCTCAGAAACATCTTCGCGATTAGTTTATCTACCGAATAGTTTAATAACTGAATTTTGAAAAACAGCCACGAACAATTGTACAGGTATGCTATATATTTGAGGACTAATTAATATCAAGATTGACCCATAATGATCGTTTAGTACCGTGCAGAATTGAAATACAAACTTAGAAATATATTGCATTTTATTTTGAAAATCGATTAAACGACATTAAATCTGTTTTATTTCTATCTACTATGTAATAGATATATTATAATTTACGTTTCTAGAGATTTCGATAAATTTTCAGAAATTCTTATGTTCGCAATTTATCCGATTATGCCCTCTAATATGCATTTTCCATTGACTGTGTGACAAAAGCAAAATTTGTGTTTTCACAGACTTTAACAAATCTCCGAAAGTTTCACATAATATTTCGACAACTATAATCTGAATTGTATTGATTTACTTTAGAGAGCAAGAGAACAATTATGGAGAAATTAATTAACTTTGTTCGTTGTCGATTATTCTATGACTGTTTGCAGTGCATATGCGAAAGTTTCATCATAGCGTCTGAGCACTAAACTCTCCACTTGATTTTCCTGTTGAGAAACGAATGTAGACATTGCGGTGCACATGAGGTTCCAAAGGGTTACGGAAGGAGGAAATTTAAACTAACAGAACTCTCCGATTTATCTCGTCAATTGATTACGTACGTTGGAAAACAAATAAAATATGCGCCAACGGTGAACATCAAATATAGAAAGACGATGCCATAATGTTATTAAAGGTTCTATTTGAGAAGATCTATATAAATACACTTAACGCAGATTTATGTAAAATTTCAGTAACCATGTCGCTATACTAACGAACGAATAGAAATTTCCAAGAAATATTTCGACGAAAAAAAGCAAATATCCGTTGCAACAAACATTTATCATATATTTTTTTTCTACGATATAATTTTATCGCATAATTTCTTGTCAGGTAATAGAAATTAAGGGAAAAAGCGTTTGACTAATTTACTATGAGTAGCAAATAATGACTTTAAGGAGTTAGCTTCATTATCATCGTATAAAATAGAATACGCAACCTTTTCTCTATCAGTAAACAACTTTGCCACATTAAAGAGTAAACAGTAGGAAATCGATTTACTTCCATAGCTCTTTCGTGGAGTTTATTAAGAGCTTCAAGTAGCTAGCTGCTTCTTCCGAACGTTAAGGATTACACTTTATCGGCGAGGTATTTATTTTAATTTCTATAAAAACAACTACTATTATGATATCTACAAATTCAACATATAATATTCAATACACTCGCAATAATTGAGTAATACAATGAATATTTTGTGGAGAAAAATTTGAATGTATTATGCAGATGTTAAAGATGCTAGAGTATTCTTTTATCTTTCTGAAACAGCACAAACGTGAACAAGTGTCATCGATAAGAAACAATAGTCGTGAAAGATACGTACCATAAAAGAATTATTATTAAATATCTATACAGGAAAAAACAAGGGCCAAGTGAAAAGAATTCAAAAATGCAAGCAACAATATGGATCGTTCTAATTAGAAAGTTCAAAAAAAAGAAACCTATAGATTTTAGATATCGGAGAATGATTCACATACGTTAAAAAATTCTCTTCTTAAAGACGAATAGATCTGCGCACTGTGAACGTGATTTTAAATAGAAAAAAGAAAGAAAGAAAGAAAAAACGACCCTTGACGCAAAGAAAGATGAAGCGAAGAAAGTGGAGGACGATGATGACGAGGTAGTATCCTCTGGAAGAGGAAATGACAGGCATAGTGCCGTAGTGCCGAATAGTAAAAGTCGGAGAACAATGGATAAACGGAATGGTACAGCCGAGACCTTTCAGGCAATCGGGTAACTGGCAAAAATTGTGAAACACAATGGATAGAAGAACGCCTTCCCTTCTGGTCCGCTTTGCAATTCCCCCACGTTTCACCGAGCATTCCCTAACGTAACCACTTGTACAACCCAACGCGCCTGCGCCCCGGCACACCCACTTGACCCCGAAGTTAAAAGAAATTAAATTATGTAGGCTCTAATGTGTTCTCCAAGGCATTAAATGGTCTTCATAAGCTCTGCGTCGACATCACGAAATTTTTATCTTCCAAATGGCCACTTTGCATCGGCGATATTTTATTTCTAATAGATTAACGCAACGCGTTCTATCCGCGCGTTAATCTTCGTGACAATTGTTGACGGCGTTACTTATCATAAATCAATGATTAATACGATTAATAATCGCCACTTGAAGAGGTTGGTGGAATATTAGGTACTAGAACGATGAAGAAACGAAATAGAAATGTCTAAAAAAGATAAATAAGAATTACAATAGACTTTCGAGAAACTTATTATAAAAAATATATAACTTTCCAAGTCTGAATGTTACTTACTGTGCACTGACGTTCCATTACGATTTTGATATAAAGTCAATGAGATATCTTATTACGATTATAAAAGTTTTAGTATTGTTCGTTACAACTAGTGAAATAATACAGAGAGAAAACAAATCGATTAATTATGCCGAAATTAAAATTTGAATCTTTTATTTAGACTTCTCAGCTATTGATTAAAATAATTTATTTGGATTATTGTGATTGACAATCTCTTTTGCTCAATTCTCATTCTCTTTTTATTATATCTTTTAAAAATATTAATATTCTTATTGAATAAACTATAACCATTTTGTTTACATGGAATTGACAAAAGATTGTATTAACATTAACATGTTAAGTATGTATATACTTAATCCGTACATTTGTCGTTTAACGGGTGAAATTTTCATTATACTTAGAAAATATCTGCAATTATTATACCTCAACAACGATATGTTATATTTGAAAAAAGTTTCTTCAATGTTTTATATAAAAATGTTGTTATGGAAAAGCAAAAGGTAACTCGAAATTAGCAAGTTACATAGGAAGTAGACATATACAGCCATCTGGTGGCGCATTACTCAAATACATATAACAACTGTTAATATCGATCAATGATGACCCTAGCATGTCATTGTCATTATTTATCATTGCATGCTAATAGCAAATAAACAAATACAAATTAACATATATTACGTTATTATATCACATTATATATAAATATCATATTAATGGAAATAAAATTAACTAATGATATTGAGCTCCTCTACAAGATTAAATATGATTTATTAAATAAACGATTGTTTTGATCACATACCTTGTAAATTGTCCAGCATATATGATAGCAGCTTGTGAGTCCCAGATGGTTCTCCATATAACGCCATTATTTCCTTGCTAAGTGGATTTCCCTGAAGTCCTAGCACTTGTAATTGGAACAATTTTCCTAGTTCATATGGTAACACTCGGAGGTAATTTTGGTTTAACAACAATTCTCTGAAATATAAACAAAGCATCAGGACAAGATACATAAAAAATTTAATATGCGTTCAATTAATAATTTACATTATCTTTATACTGGATAATGTATATAAATGCAAATACGATCATACCTGAGGTAGATGAGGTCCCCCAGTTCAGCTGGCAAACTCCGTAATTTATTGCTACTGAGATCTAAAGCACGTAAGTTGACTAAACGTCCGATCTCAGATGGTATCCTTTGTAAACTATTATCATTGAGATACAAAGCCGTTAGATGAGTCAATTGCCATAAATTTGGGCTTAAATTTCTTATACTGCCTGTTATCTCCAATTCTGGCCAATACGATTTCTTTCCAGAGTTTGCATCTTCCGTAGACATAAAAGTATGTGTACGACGTGGGTTGGAGTTTTCATACTTGTCTTTATGATTGCGAGACATGTTAAATCCTACACAAATATTGGAATGATATTTAAAACTATTAAACATTACAATTACATAGCTATAAAACATACAAATTATATTAAACGATAGAGAATTAAACATTCACATCAATGAAAATATTATATAGACAAATATCTTTTTAATACTTCTCAATGTGACTACAAATGTTATATAATATATCAAATACAACAATTTACGCACATAAAAATCTTAATTTATTTGCAATTGCTAATAACAGAATAATTTATTCGTTTGTATGTAGGTTAATTAACCGAAAATAAAAAATGTACAATATGAGGAATCTTTTGTAAAAATTTAATTTATTATACAATAATGTGGTTGTATTATCAACTGCGTGTAATGTTTATCATATCAATTATGGAATTCTCCATTTTATATTGTGCTTGATTTATTTTTAAAATTGTAAACATTGTAAAAGATATTCCTCAGTTCTCATTGATATTATATACGTTCAAAAGAAATAAGCTTTTAAATACATAAACATTAATTTAGAGTAATACATAAAACCATTTGACATACAATCTTATTTCATATTTCTTAACACACATATGCAATATTTTATTATCTAAAATATTACATTACTTCAATGAAAGACAAAGTATTGTGTATGTTCTTTGTTTTGCTGATATTATATGAACAGAACTAAAACATATTTTTCAAAAATATACAGACATTTTCATATTTATAACTAAATACTTTATATTATTAAGAGAGAATTTATTCAATTCAGAATGCATCATTCAGAAATTCTATGAAAGTAAATTCATAACCTATGAAGTAAAAATGTTCATTTCGGAGTGCTTAATACCCGAAACATAACCTCATTACATTTTACGAACGTAATGATCAAAAGATCTATAAGAAATGCTAATATAATTTTTGAATAATACTTCAAAAAACAGTTTATTTTTTGATGTGGACAATCTTTCATCTCTACACAGTTCATATGCTCTGTACGACAAGTTTCCGCACTAACATACATTTCTCTAACCGGATAGTTTCCCTACCTTTGAAATTTAATACGAAACCCGAAGGAAACTGTTACGCACCTTCATCTACCTCTTAGCACACACAAAACGCACGATGTGTTGATACCGAATGAAAATTTACGCGTAAACAAAACTACCTTGACAAACACAAATCCTCCATTTATCAACTGCACTGATCGCAAACTATAAGAGATCGTGATTGGTCGTGTTACCGCCGAATCTTCCCGAAGCAGCCGACACCAAACGATCTCCTTAAATTAAAATTTTACTACAGCAGAGAATGTCTAGGGATTTTAGAAAATAACTATATATACAATTGCTTTCATTTATAGAATAAGATAGAATAAATATTCTTATATTAGCATTTATATAAAAAATAAATTTCAAGTTTCGATTATCAAAGCATGCTTTCATTATATATTATATATATATATATATATATATATATATATATCATAGGTGCTCTCTATAGGAAGTAGTAAAGTACTATTTCATTTCAAGTACTGTAAACTATGAACTTTATCTTCTTACTAGTAGGTAGTGGGTTGATTTTAGGCAGGAAATAAGTTAAATATAAATGTTACGGAATATAAACACGTGTTTTTGTTAACAACGCATAAATCCTATCTTTAAGATATCAGTGATTTTATCTCATATCTATTACAAAATATACTTTTACTTAGTATAAAACTTTCATACTAACCAAGCATATAAATAAAGATGGAATACAATGTTTTTCGAGGTGAGAATATTTTCTGATGTAACCTTTATTACTTTCACTTAATAATCGAAGAATTTTAATAAATTGATTTGAATTTTGCAGATTATTGTAAGGCCGAAAACAGTGAAGATGAAGAAATTAATCATGATTTACAATCACGGTTGTATGCTGAAATTTATTATACTTCAAATGATATAAAGAATATGGATGAAAAATCAAATGTTAAATTAGAAACTATTGATACAGCCGATAACAAATTTCGTACAGATGCAAATTCTAGTAAAGTTTACGGTTTTAATGATACTCCTAGAAAGAATGATGTAGCTGGAAGTTGTAGCAAAACTTATATAAAAAACGAATCAGAAAATAATTCAGCATCAATGGAAGATGATAATAAACCAGATATTACTTCTATTTGCATTAAAAGTACAACTGAAACGTTATCTAAAGATGTAACCAACAAAAGCATCCCTAGTGTACCTTATGTGAAAACGTTAAAAGAAACTGAAGAAAATATTGAGTCTGCAAAGAACAACAGGCAATTAACATGTCATAATGTAGAATATGGTAAAAACAATTCAAATAATAATACCACTTACATTGTTGAAAATAATGTAAAACCAGAAATAAAAGATGAAAATGAAGAAAAGTTAGAAACCATACAATGTCTAAATAATGAGACAACTGCAAATCAATTTACTCATTTAAATTCTACAAAACATGATGATGATAAAAATAATGAGAAATGTCAGAGAATTGTGTGTAATGAAACAAGCAATGATAACATTCTTAAAAAATATGAATTTTCTAAATCATTTATCAATAAACTATATCTAGAAAAATATGAAAAGTTAAAAAAGCAACTGCAAGAAGTGGAAGTAGAAAAAGAAAGAAGATTAAAAGAGAAAGAACAGGAAGAAATAAATATTAAAGAAAATCAGCGGAGACAAGTCATTATTGAATATGATTCACATGGTACAAAATCCGTATATGAAACAGAAACAGATACGAAATACAAGATACTTTGTAGAACTGACAAACTGCAAAAACCTATCAATTATTGCGAAGAAATAACAGTGTTAACATCAGACACAGAAAGTGATTCTGAAGAATCCATTTTAGAAGTACCGATTCCTCCAAAACCTCAACCACCTATCATAAATTTACAGGACTCGGATGAAAATTCTGAAACAACAAGTAGTAACAGCGATACAGATGAAGAATCTTCATTCGTTATAAGAAAGAAAAATAATTTGATAGAAAATGTTAAAAAGAAAGATCCTATAATTGACCAAGAGTCAGATAGCTCTACCTCAGTTATAGATTGTACTAATGATGAATCAGCAACAGAAGATATAATGTTAAACTGCACAGAAATACAGAAAGGTGCATCAAGTATAAAAGAAATAATGGAAATGAATAAAAAGGCTCAATCAGATCAATATAATAATAAAGACAAAAGCTTTTGTGAAAAAAATAAGTCTTTTGTAAGAAATGAAATTCATACTAAAGATTTTACTAGGCCTGACATGTTATTTAGCAATGATAAACACAATACATTTGAATTTCAATCGCCATCAAAAACATTTCACGATAAAGATATTATATATGAAAGAGATAAAAGTGAATCATATAATTTTGCAGACGATGTAATGGTATCAGATTTCCTTAATTTTGAAGAACTAACTTCAAGTAGAAAAAAGTATTTTGCAGAAGATGTAATGGTATCAAATTTCCTTAATTCTGAAGAGTTGACTACACATGAAGAAAGGCATCCTGAAAAAGATGTAATGATGTCAAACGTTCTTCATTCTAAAGAACTGATTCCAAATAAGAAAAGGCATCATGAAGATGATAATGAACCTTCTACAAGTGTAAAACAAAGGAAAAATACAGATAGTGGATTTAAATGTTCCAAAGAAAATTTTGAACAACATAATAGTAATGATAATAGTAATAGAGAGTGGGAAGAATATTTCTTTCGTCCTATGTCGGAGAAACTTAAAGCTTTCTATGAATCTCAAGGACAAGAAAATTTTGATATAAAGGAAATTCAGAGTAAAATGTCGAGTAAGTCATTGAAAATTAATGTAGTTCTATTTCCTTTGTATTTATACATTTATTATTTTTAAATATTTTTTATTGTAAATAAATTATAGAGGATCCAAGACTTTGGGCTATTTTAGATGAAGACCTGATGCCTGATTTGTTCAAACATCAGAGATACTGGTATATGAAATGTACTAATTGCCACCAACAAGGTCATCAGAGACATAATTGTACAGAGCCATATAAACCTATTCGATGTCATATGTGTGGTACTCAAGGACATACAGAAACTCGATGCCCCCAGAAAATGTGCCTCACGGTTCGAAGATATATCATAAAAGTATGTTATGTGATAACTGTATAGTAATATGTTAATTTTTTACAGTGTGGTAAAAAGCAAGGTACATTTAGGAAAACTTGTGAGGCTTGTCGCATACTGTATTGTGACATGTGTAATGCTATAGGACATAAATCAACTGAATGCCCAGATCTCTGGAGAAGATTTCATCAAACAGTGAGTTTGTTGTTACATACAGTATAAATATTTTGTGAAATTATGCACAGTTTAAATATGAAAAGTAATTTCACTTGATTTTGTTTAATTTTAGACACGAACATCCGAGATAAATATACCAGAGAACTTATCTGAAGTTATGAAACCTGCGGATTTACTTTACTGTTGTAATTGCACCAAACGAGGACATGATTCTTCTACATGTAACGAGTTTCGCTGGTCACAGCATTTCCCAACACCAGCTTTTGTATCAAATTATACAAGTGAATTACAATACGAATATCCTGCTTGTGAAAATACTAATGAAGATGTAATACCATTAACTAAATTAAAAAAGAGAGGTGTAACATTTCCTCCAGATAAGGTTGATTTAGACAGTTCTGGTGTCGTATATTCATATGGAACATATTATACAAAAATGCCTAATGGCGAAGAAGCTAAACGAAAACTTTTGACTCTTGATATTCATCCTTCTCACATAGCAGGTCTTTTAAAGGGTCGCATTTCTCCAATTTTTTTGGATGAATTAACAAAAATAATTAAATTTGAAATTAAAATATATTACAATATAGATAACGAATTAATGATAAGAGTTCGATCTGCAGTACATCTGCCTCAATATATATTAGAACTTTTCCTTTATTGGCTTAAACTACATGATGAGGATAAACTCTTGGATATTACTATAAACCTTCCCCGTAGAACAAAACAATTGCAAAAATTTTTGGCAAAAAAACTACACGAGTTCGAACAGAATTTAGCAGATCCAAACTATATTTGTAGGCAAATAGAGGAGCTAAAAACATCAATGACTACTATTAAAGACCTCGCAGTATCATTTTCTGTTGCAAAAAAGATCATAGACTATCGAGGCGATTTGATGAAAGTGTACCAGTCAAAACCTAATCATACTCATCTAGTAAGGAGGTTAAAAAGAACCATGAAACGTCTGAAAAAGATTTCAGACAGTGAAGTGTACATGTCACAATATTTGAATATTATTGTTCTTTACAATAAAATTTTTGTACCTCGTAGATTAACAGATATTGAATTGAAACGTTTCCTTGCAAGATATTACAAAACAAGCGTGAAAAAAAAAGATGGAAAGAATGAAACTAAGAAACTAAAGAAGAATGAAGCTAAGAAACTAAAGAAGAACAAACTTACACCTTATGAAGCGTTAATAGAAAGTTTACGGGAATATAATAAGGAAGAGAATACTAAAAACAAGAGTGATGCATGTTCATCAAAAGATATTGAAGCACAAACTATACAAGTACCTAGCATTATATCCATTGAACATATTCCAACAAATAACATTATCCAATCTAATGACCAAGACGTAACATGTAATACAAAAAACGTTTTTACTGAAACACACACTACAGAAAAGAATGTTACCGAATTTACTAATGATACTACACAATCGTCACATAATCAGGATATTTCAAGTAATCAAATGACAGATCCTATACAAAATTCAAATATAGCTATTATACCTTTTCAAAAATCTACACATACCAATGTATCATCAAGGACAACTAAAAATGTACCTTGTGCCAAAGTAAAACCCTCAGGGAATAACAAAGAAAAGCACTCAGAAACAGAAAATAGTAATAATAAAGAAGCAAAAACAAGTAACTTACAGGAACAAAATAACACAATTAATTCTGAAATAAGTGTTACAAAAAAGAAAAAATCTAAAAAAGCAAAAAAAGCAAAACTAGATCTTGAAAACAGTTTAGAAATTATAGAAAATCAAGAAACTGGAACTGACACATCTTTAGAAAACAAAGCTAGTGAATTGATAAATGAAGCTCTGGAATTTAATTTGCCATATATGAATAAAGCTGTTGAAGAAATTAGGAAAAGAATAAATGATAAAAACCTTAAACAAGAGCATATTGATACTTTACTAAGACTAATAAATTTGGAAAAAGATCACAGGAAGTATGTAAGTTCATTTTATAATTATTTACAATGAATTTTATTTTTTAAAATACGGTGCTAATTATATGTTATTATGAAATTAATAAAATAAAAATCTTATTAAAATTTTCGTTCAAAAACATTTTTCATAAAGTTACAAGAGAACTAAATAATATAGTCTACTTTTAAGTAATAATTTTTATATAAAACCATATACATGTACAGAATAATGCTACACAGTATATAATTATACTGTAAATGTATTTCCATTTAAATTAATACTTTGTATGTGGGTAACTTTTACTGAAGACTGTTGACTCTTGTAGGTGTCTCGCATACAATCATCTTAAAGTAATTTTAAGTTTCAAATTTGTATATCTAAATGATAAACTTGAAACAAATATCAAATATCATGTTTATTTAAAAAACTAGTATATACAAATTATCTTTGCTTATTTCTTTGTAAATAAAAAAGAAATTGTTTTCAAGCAAAATGAAACATGTATTTTACTTCTTACCCTGTACATATCTATTTTCTAAAGTATAATTATATTTAAATACGGAATTTTACTCTGATTGGTCAGTTATTATATTAAGTATAAAAAGTATAAGACCGAGTATTGAATTTTTTTCAATTTATTTTTACTCTTAAGAAAAAAATGTATGATTTGTTCTGTATTTCAACATTCTGAAAATATCTTGTATCATAGAATGAAATTTACACTTTAGTACATTATGTTCATATGTACATATTGGTATTATACTGGTAAGATATGCATATGATTAATGAGCCATTTATGTCAATATAACTAAGATAATAGTATGAATTATATATATATTCTCTTTTCATTATTTCTTCATCGGTGGAGGTCCTCCCATAGGTGGTGGTGGTCCGTTCATTGGTGGTCTCATTGGACCCATAGGTCCCATAGGACCCATCATTGGTCCCATTGGCCCCATAGGTCCCATCATAGGTGGCCTCATACCCATCATTGGTGGCATTGGCCCATGTGGCCCCATCATCATCGGGCCTCCTGGACCCATAGGCCCACCAGGATGCATCCCTGGAGGTGGCATCATACCTGGAGGACCCTGAGGTGGTACTCCAGGACGTGGTCCAAGATTTGGAGGTGGTGGAATTGCTGCTCCTTTGTTTGCTGCGAAAGGGTTAGATGCAATTTTTCCGGCTTTGAATGCCGCCGTTGTTGCATCGATTAGGTGTTGTGCTTGTTCCTCCATCCATTTCTGATAGAAATATTTAACATTATCCTTGTGTTTACGACCCTGACAATGAGTTTTCCGTACACTCGGCGAATCATGCGTTAGGTACGTGTCACAATAATCACAGTAATATTTGGGCATTGTTTTTCCAACTGTATAACATAAGAATGCGTATTTCTTATAATACGTTGCACAATTTCTTGTAATTGTATGAATTTCTCTCACAACTGAATGTTAATACTTTACAGGTTATATACACGCGTACTTATTAAACTTTGACTACAACCTTCAACTATAATCAGAATGGACAAGTTAGTCGAAAAATTAAAACTCTATTAAACTCCATCTGTTGGCGTATAGAGTAAACTCTCGTTCGACGTTCTGTTGAACTCATATTAATTTATTAATTTCATTTAAAATAAAATTATCTATAAATTCTATAATCTTATGATAAAGGAATAAAAAGAAATGTTTACATAATATTTTTTAAATAAATTTTATTAGCTTATTTTTATAAAGCAAAATTTTGATGCTAATAAAATTTATGTACATTATTATATAACAGTTTACTAATTGTTTCAAAATTTTGGTCATAATAGTTTTAACCGCAAATACATTAATCTAAAAAATCAATTCACCAAACCGTGCGTTATTGTATTAATATACATATTATAATTATAACAAATTTTAATAGATCTATAATTTCAATTATCTAAACAATTTTTTATTATCTCTTTTACAACTTTACCTCTTATACAAAATTTTAATAGAACTAAATAGATACATAATTTTGTACGCGGATTTGGTAAAGCTTTACTTATTTACATAATACCAGTATCAAAATCATATCAGCATTAAGTCTCCGTTTGCAATTTTATCATGTAATTATGTGTGCTGTATTTGCCATCAGAAGCAGAATATAACACTCTTCTAATTGTCTGGATATCTTAAATAACCGGATCATATCTTTTGCTTCTTTCCTAAAGGAATCATTTCCATTTCTTGTATATTTTTCCTAAATTTTTTATAAAACAAAAGAACATCTGAATGAGCCCATACTTGTTGTTTATTAAAATCTAAAACTCTTAAAGATTCCAAACTTTGTGCCCTGGAAAGGGCTACATACGACTGGCCAGCATCAAAGACTCTTGCAAGACACATTTCAACACAATCTAAAGTTAAACCTTGACTTTTATGAATGGAAAAGGCCCATGCTAATTTTAATGGAACTTGTACCCTATGAACAATACTCCCAGTACTTGTTTTCAAATTCCATTTTTCTAGCTTTGCATGATATTGAACACCAGATTTAAACTGAACTACAGGTATATTTTCTACAAATTTAATAACTACCCCCCTTGCACCATTCACTAAACCATTAGCGACATTTATATTTTTTAACAGCATTACTTGAGCACCTATTTTTAATACTAATTTATCAGGAACAGCCAATTGCTGATTCAATGTGGCAGTCATTGCTGAATCAGAGTCTTGGGCCATATAAGTTTTTGATTCATCTTTCAACTCATCCAGTTGAAATTGATTAATTTCTTCAGCTTCATTAACATGAGAACAAAGTCTGGTTGCTAAAATGCCATTACTTTCTATTTTCTGTTTAGCTGTTGCTTTAAGTTTTTCTGCAGTGTCATCCGTCACTCTACCTATCCTAATATTATTTAAGATCTTAATAAATTCAGGATCCGTTTGTCTATGAACAGTTTGTAATTCATAATTAAAATGTACACATTTTTTCCATGCGCTACTTTGAAAGCAAAACTTAGCTTTGTTTTCTTTTGAAACTGGTGGTAACTGAAAAAAATCCCCGCACAATATCAATTGTATTCCACCAAATGGTCTTTCGTTTCTACGAATATGTCTAGCTACAGCTTCAATCTTATCAAAATAGTCTCCATCTACCATAGAAATTTCGTCTATAATCAGATGTTTTGTTTTCCTCCATGAAATAGCAGCAGAATTGCGAGAAGCCATTTGAAAGCATCTATCTAAATTCGCAGTTCCTAGTCCGATTCCTGCGAATTGATGCAAAGTTATTCCACCTATGTGACATGCCGCTACTCCTGTGCTTGCTGTAGCCATTGTGACATCAGGCGGGAGAGCCGCTATTATTTTTTTCAATAAAAACGATTTTCCAGTACCTGCGCTGCCAGTAAAAAACACATTTTTACCACTAAGTACCGCATTTAAAACTTTACTTTGTTCTTCCGTAATTTGTCCTACAATTGGATTTTCGTATAGTTTTTTCGCAGTAGACGATTTCAGTGCACTTTCATCCGACCGTTTTCTTTTTTTAGCAGCACTAGGGGATGGTGTCGTAATCGTTGCACGCGATACAGCAATAGCCTTTTCTTTAGCTTTATTTATTTCAGTACTTGTAACAGGACTAATTTCTTCATTGTGACTGAGCTTATTAGAAAGTAGTCTCTCCTTTAAAGGATTTTTTACTATTTGATCCGACTGACTTGACACCTTAATGTATAACGTTTTCAAAAAATTAATTAACTGCGATGTCGGTGCGTTGGATAAAAACAATGTACAATTTTCTTCTTTAAACTTGATTGAAGCTTTACCTTCAGTCATAAACTTATTGAAAACAGATATAGATCTCAGCGATAACTTCGTCAGTAAACTTCCCTTTTCTGCACGCACTTCAATAAAAATTTCACGAAGATTATTTCTGATTAAACGTAAAGTTACTGTTCGATGATTTGTTTTCCTCAAAATCGAACCTTGTAAGTTAGTCTTTTCGATTGTAACGGAACACGTCACTGAATAACTATCTTGATCCATTTTTACTTATGAAAATAAGTTGATCAAATGTTAGATACGATATTTAAGACCTTCTCGATTCATTGAAAACAAGACAATTACAAACTTTTCATACAAGAATATACTGCGCTAAGCAAATACGTATGTATTATTCATATCCCCTGACGCCATGATCAACTGATTTGGCGCGATATTTACGCGCCATATCCTAGGGACATTTTTTACTCATCAAAGATAGTTCTTCACTGTAAATGGTTGGATCCTCTGGTAAGAGGACTGGCAATGACCGAGTCAAAAAACTCAGCACTTACTCCAAAACATTCTCGATTCGATTGTGTGTAATGGATACAACATTTTGCCGAATTTAGAGAAAGACAGCGTGAGTGAAAGAGAAAAGATTCCGAGAATCGACTGGATGAAAAGGAACTCATCGGTTGAACGATGTTAATGCAACAACGGAACTTTTTTATTTTCTACCCTTATTGAATAAAACTTTTGCCAATGTAATCCTGGGGGTTTTTCTGATTAAAACAAGGACCAAACGCGATATAATTTGAAACATATTTGTTTATTTAGTGATATTAATTTATCTTCTTTCGTCTATTATATATACGTGTAAATGTGATTTAACTACATCGTATTTGGTCTCATTTTAACCAGAAAAATCCCATAAATACGGTAGTAAAATTTTAATTTATAAAAATTCAGAAATAAAAAGGTTTCATTATTGTCTCATAAATAATTAGTATTTTTTTATGGACGATTGAATTTGGATCAGATTACGCTACTTAGCCCATTGGGGGTGACAACCGATCAATTATGGGAAACACAGTGGCCGTCAGTTGTAGAGAAAATACTGTATTATCTAATATGTACTAAAATATAGTATAATACAACATTTAAGATGATGATAATTAACATTATTTGATGTTAACAATAAGTAACGAGATAACAGACATATGCAGCTAAAATTCGGACAATACAACTCAGAATAAAGAAGGTGTTAATTCCAAATACAAGCATGGTATACTCATAATGACCATCAAAAGTCTCTGTCTACACAAGATATCACATAATATTGCTTTATTATATCGTTGAAATAACGAAATTAAAAAAAGAAAAAGAAAAAAATACAAACTGGCTCTAAATAAAGAATTGTATAGAAGTATTAGATTATTGCATAATAAATATCAGATTTCAATGAGTTTTCGTTTAAATCATTTTCAAGATCAAGATATACATTAATTTAGATAATCATTTTCCTTTTATTGTGTTTTATTTTTTATCTATTTTGCAGTCTATTATAACTTTCACTTTCCTTATTTTCTTAAATCAATTACGTTTTATTTTTCTTAAATTGCGATATGCAGAAATGCAATTTTTGAATCATTAGTAATGCAAACTAGGCCGAAGTAACAGAAAACATACATCTTGCATTTGGTCAAGGATATATTACGTTGGAGATACTTCCTATTACTATTTGTACTACATTACGGATACTTTGATACAAAACATTTTGTAATAACATGATACGATGATATTTCGGATAATAATATTGACTATTGACCAATTTTAAATCTGATTATTCTAGGAATAACGATGAGAACCAGTTTACAGAATGCATAACGAATTGATAAATTCAAATTCTGCAATTCAAGGTTATGAGTGCAACATTGAAGATAATGGGACTATTGACGCAAAAGGAACTATTGCAATAACGAAAACGCAAACTATAAAAATTTAGAATAACAACGACGATTAAAGCCATGAAAAAGTACAAAAGTGGATAAATAACGTTTTTTTAACCTTAATATATCTAATAACATCTAATAAATAAAATACAGAACAGTGCAAATAATGGATTTATACATTCTAAAATTAAAAGATTTACATTTCTAAGAAGCGTTTTAAACATTATGAAATTATAAGAAAAATAGGTAAACAGAAGAAAAAGAAAAGGATGAAATTATTGTAAAAGGTAAATTTTTCAAGGAAAATGTAGAATATATTGAATATATTATGTACATATTCGTTTTTATAATTGCAAAAAATATATTTATAATTAATGTATTTGTTATAAACAAACATTGTTTATGACAAATTATTTACAAATACTTTTAGAATTGTAAAGAAATATACGTGGAAAAATACGTGTTTAACTTTAAAATCAAATAAACAGGTAATTTGGGTAACGCTAAATTGAAAATAATTGACAATATAATGAATGTGAAAACTTCTTCCTTATGAAAAATGAAAACTATAACGATGTGATATTCTTTTCCTGCGGCCTTTATGTGTGTTATCATATTATATCAGTAAAATGTTGAACTTTCGTGAAACACACGACTGTCGTCAATGGACGACATAAGATTTTCGTCGAATGTAATTTTAGATATGAGAATCGCTCATTGACCATTTTGCTTTATCTTTATTAATATCTTAAAACAGAAGAGAATTAAAATTTGTTGACCCGGAAATGTTATGGTAATGTATACTTCGATATTACTTTTACTCTCGATAGACGTCGCCGTTGTTGCTGTCGACGATTCATCTGCGCATGATCATA
The DNA here is from genome assembly GCA_014737525.1 of Bombus difficillimus. Taxonomy (NCBI): domain Eukaryota; kingdom Metazoa; phylum Arthropoda; class Insecta; order Hymenoptera; family Apidae; genus Bombus; species Bombus difficillimus. The sequence goes on along the minus strand of JACXIT010000138.1, from coordinate 2,938 downwards.
CATTGAGTAAAGGCATAGCCTGAGTGAAGTTTTGAAAGTTAGGATAATCGAAATTGTCATTACCACCCAATAACAAAATCCGCAATCACTTAGTTGCCAACCCAATATTTCATAGCCATGGTAATATTTTTACTAATTTACACGTATACAAAATAGATTATCTTAAAAAGACTATTTGAGTGTGTTGTTGTGTTTTATAGGCTATTGCATGAGAAAAGAGTTCCTGAAGCCAAAGAAAATGACACATCCAAATAGCAGAAAGTCCATCGCTATTACAAAAAAAGCCAAAAAGTAAGTAGAATGACTATTAAATTATGTGATTTTGTTATGTACATTTCATTTACTTTATATGATTATATAATACTTCTGTGTATTAAAGAAGAAAATGGACAATGCGTTTTGTTTCAGAATATCAAATAGACAGAAAGCAAAAATGTCCCGCTTGATAAAACAGAATTCAATAGGAGAGAAAATATTGTGGATCAGAAACAATATGATTCCGGGTGTGTGCCCCTATACTCCAGAGTTAACTGCAAGTTTGTTAGAAACGGAGGTAAAACAAAGATGTATGTACATGACGATACAGAGATTGTACATTAGAGATGTGATTACTTATAGTTCTATGTTTGATCCAAAGGTACGTAGCAAGAAATGATGAAGAAATACAACAAATTACTATTAAAAGATCTATAGGTAGCAATAGGAGTAAACAGCATGCCAGCAGGGAACATATAATTAGAATAACCAAGTAGAGAGAACTAGGAGAACATGATACATGTAGAATAGGTAAAGAATTACAGCCAAATTTATTTTCAATATATGTTGATATACAAACCCTCCTTTGTTTTTCAGAAATTCCTGATATTTTAAATGCAACTCAGTGTGAAATGTTAATGAATTGGAAGAATGAATGACAGTGTGTGAATAATTTTAAATTTATAAGATTTGGTGAGAAAGATTTAACAAAGTGTTAGAGCTAAGAAAAAGAATGAAAATAAGCCATGCTGGACTATCCAAATCTCTATTAGCTATGCCTGTAAACAAGAAGAATTTATGAAGTAAGTCAATTGATTCAGATGAAAATAATCAATCGACAGAATGTGTAATGGAAATTGAATAAATTCTGTAGATATACGTCTTTTTTACTTTCACCTCTATTTAAAAAGAAGAAAACAGAAGAAAAGCGAACAATTTCGTCCTTTTTTGTTTGAAGAAACAGTCACGTCACAAGATACAAGAGTACGATAGAAGAGAAAAGGAAATGTTCGATTCTGAAATATAAAACAAAAGTGAAACATTTAGATGAATCATGTGCGCGTTATGAATATTTTGCATCGTTTCTTCGCCTTTTCTTCATTTTTTTCGCTAGTGGTTCCATTATTTAAGAACGAAGATATAGTAATTATTCTCAAAATTGTACATTTCGAAATGGTAAGAAAATCAATAGTACAATGATAAATATACGATTTTAAAAGCTTTTTAAATTCCTTATATACTTAGAATTAATCAAATAGTTTAGTATATAAGAGAGTGAACTTATGTCGAATGTTATAAATGCAGCTGCGTTCGTTACAACAATTCCAATTTCAAGGAATTTCTCTCGAAGATCGCGGTGAAGAATTTGCTTTGTTAAATTATTACTGGTATACTTCGTCAACTTGTGGTATATCGATACAACATGTCAACCATCATTTAATAGCTTCTCGCTAATAAAAACAATTCGCAATTATTTAATAAGAAGCAGTATATTCTTAGTTATTTAGAAATTTTCTTAATGATGTTTAAAAATACGAATATGTTTAAAAATTATAACGTAAATACATATATTTCATTTCATGTTTTACTAATATATCTTTAATTTAGATTAAATATCTGAAACTTGAAAGAAACTTTTAAAACTTTCAATACGTCGCATACGTTTCAAATTTAGTGCATAGTGCTTAGGTTAGATTACCTTCGCTTTCCAAAGATTAATCTTAGTATATGGATTTAATGCATCATACAATAACCTTTCTTTGTTAGAAAATTATAGAAATTATCTATATGACCATAATCTTATTTCATGGTGGACATACAACTTGTTGTGCTAAACTGTTTAACGTTCTATTTTCGCGACACTAAACATTTGACAATACCGAAAAATAATAAACTCCGAGATGTCTGAATCAGATCTCCCTTAAAAGTAGGGAGAAGCCAAAGAGAAACAGCAACCCATCAGAGAATAAATTCAAAATTGCGGCGCGTACCAACGAGTTTGCGATCTTTCGAAAGAATCAGTGGACCCACGCGACGCGCACCTGTACGCAAATTCATAGATAAGGGTAAAAAAAAAGGGGGAAAAAATAATAATAAAGGAGAATAGATCTTTGTATTTTGCTCCAAGTCAGATAAGTATCATAGTACAGAATGGGCTCACGATGGACTTGACATAGCCCAGACATATCCCACGGTGATCCATGGTGTCCCACGTTGCAATCCAGTCTAGATCATCCAAAATTCTATCCGTGACTTTTGGTGATCCAAACGGGCTGTATTAGCGTAGTTCTCGGCTTGGTATAGTTTTCCAAACATTAATCAACTGATTAATTTTCAGAAAACGATGCCAATTACCAGGTCTCACCACGAGGAGGTGACTACGCAAGAGACCCGCCCATGGGTTATTTAACATTATACATCGGTCTCGACATTCAACCAATTGGCAAAATGTTGAGTTCTGACTCTACTTGACCATGGGCCTGCGTAAAGAAATAGTTGTTTCGTAGCCTAACTGCGAAACACATATCTCCAACGCAGATACATGAATCTTTACAAACGAGGATCGAAGCATACATAACGCAACATCTATCTCCCACACAACGATTACATCGATCAGTACAAATGTCGTACAATAATTCGCATCCCTACTGGCAGCATTCGGTATCAAAGACACATTTATCTA